>JBCJKH010028569.1:1675-12023 GCA_039877255.1 Loriculus beryllinus | reverse complement strand
CTGCTATGGGCAGGGATGCCTCACAGTAGACCATGTCACCCAAGGCTCTGTCCAACCTGGCCTTGAACACCACCAGGTATGGAACATTCACGACTTCCTTGGGCAACTTACTCCAGTGCCTCACCACCCTTACAGTAAAGAACTTCCTCCTTATATCCAATCTAAACCTCTCCTGTTTAAGTTTGAATCCATTACCTCTTGTCCTATCGCTACAGTCCCTAATGAAGAGTCTAGCCCCAGCATCCCTGTAGTCCCACTCTGATCTGTGATTCCCCCTGCCCCATGTGAAATAAATCTGTAGAGTAATTAAAAATTTGGAAGACACTGTTTTGCAAGTGATGTGAATCCAATTCTGAAACCCTTATACACCATTCTAGACACAAAAAGAGATTTCTGACGCGAGTTTCAAATACGACTAGGTGAAAGACCTGTTTGCACTGATGAAAACACTGTGACCTCCAAGTATGGACCCAGTTGCAGGTGCTCACAAATTCACTTGCTCTGCTCATTTTGGATCAAAAGCAGAGTAGGAGGTGGTCCAGGGTCATCACAGCTTGCCAGAGAAAAGTCACTTTGAGCTTGGGTGCGCTCTGATAACACACCCCAACAGAGTCCTGGTCAGTCCAGCTTCACCACATCCAGAGCTAAACACATAACCTCAATACAGTATGGATTACACCCAGTTAACCATTATACCAGGATTATCATTTCCTTCAACATCTTTGTGCCAGTGTCTGTTTTGCATTTTATGGGCTCAGTGCTATTTGTGCCATTTCTACTTCATTCCCTGCACTTTATTATCATGGCAGATTAGTAGCTATGGACCTGCATTTATAGAGACTTTACAGACTGTTGCCGCATACAAATTCAACACCAAAGGAAAAAAAAATACAAAACAAAACAAAACAAAAACAAAAACAAAAAAACAAACAAAAAAAACAAAACAAAAAAAAAAAAACCAAACCAAAAAAAAACCAAAACAAAACAAAACCCAAGCTTGCAATTAAAATATTTTGTACTTGGATTGATTGCATCTTATCCTTTAATTACTACTCTTCTCTTGTTCCATGTAGCTAAGGTCCCTGAAGGAGAGTTGTTGTTGATCACAGATGCATTCCCATGCACTACAAGCCGTGCAATGAGTCAGTACTTTACCCTTCTACCTTTACGGACTGTCCATGGCACTGACACTCCTACACCATTACCACTTGAGTCTTATCAGTGCCATTCTAGCTGAATTTCTTATTAGCGCACTCCTAGCTGAAGTACTGCGTTCATCTCCCATCTCTCCTCAGCAGAAAGGAATTCCTAGAAGTGCATATTCTTTCCTTGATGTGTATTTTCTTTTTCCAGAACCACCTGTTACTATGTGCCTCAAGGGAGCTTGCCTACGAAAGTCTAAGGACACAAACAAGGCAAGATTTCTTGGTACTAGCATTTAATAACCCCATTAGTATATCCTGACAAGCAAGCTTGTGGGCACACAAGTCCTTTTTCAGACCAGCTCATAAATGTTTTCCTTTGGCAGGCCTCAAAGTGAGTGACAAATGAAAGCATCGTCATTTTGCGGATGAGGAAGAGAGGTGTGGAACAGGAACCTAGCACAAGAAGGGCATGATCTCACAGCTTTTAGGAAGCACTGAAACGTAAATAATGAAGAGAAAGGCAAAAGACTGCATACCTAACCCCTTCACCAGCATTGTGCACTAGGATCTCGCCTGCCTGATACTGCCAACGCAGTATTAACTTCCATGAACAAGGTGGCAATTCAAGATACATCATTTTAATTATTAATAAAAGGCACTTGGAGACATCATGCCCTATTAGAGAAACCTCTTACAGTGAAACTCTGCAGATGGGGCAGAATGTTGGCTTAAATGATACGGTTAATATTCATGCAGATTGATAAACCAGTTTAGAGCCTGGCCCTCCCTCACTGGATTTCTGTGGATGTGCCTCCTTGCTTGCATCCCTTCCCTCTCTCTTTTACCTCCTCCTGCCTGTACCCTGCCCCCACGAAGTGGCTGCTGTCACTGCTGTACCTTTCAGTCTCCAAGGTCAAGTTTTGAAGGTAGAAGAAGCTTAATGCTGCTGAGTCTTAAGCTGGAGCTCCTGCCCACCCACACCCTCTTCCCTCCCCCTTTTCTGCATGTCTTTGCAAGGAAGAAGAGGAGGGGATCTGTTGGCATCGATTTAAGTGCAAAACAGGATGTATGAAAGCACAAAGCTCGAACGGTCAATCTTGGATTAGGATAGTGGGTTTAAGTTTTGACAGGGTTTTAGGAGATGCAGAAAGAGAACAATAAGAAACTCAGGGTAGGAAAGCTCCAGAAAAAGATAAAGTGATCCTGTGAAATGGTTCAGCAAGATATAATGGACCAGAGAGCATAGTTTTTGTATGCTCTAAAATTTAAAGGAACAGGAACCTAATATGTCTGTAATGATTTTGGTCAAGGAAGTTCCCCTGTCTTTCCCAGTTTTTACCTCTTAGTGCCAGTATCAGACCAAGGCCTATCAGCACATCACTGTGGGACAATTCACTCACAGCAAACTTTAAATGAAGTATCCGCAAATTGGATTACAGCCTCAAAGTAATTCGTGCTTTCACTGCATAATAACAAGTGCACTTGCCTAGGAAAAGCGCACTGAATTTAGCATAAAGCCTTGTTTTTCCAGTTTTATGCGATGACACCAGACAAAAAAGTGTTTTGCCTACTCATCGGCACTAGCCTTAAACCTCCCTATCTGTGAGTGAATGCAAGTCTGTGAGCATTAGAGGGCAGCACAGTAACACTTTCCCACCTGCAAGGAAAAAGATCTTAGGTTGCAGTCACTTCCAAGTGGTCTAGAGACAGTTGTGTCAGACCTCCATGAGTTTCACGTATCTCCTGTTAAGAGATCTCTTTTCCTAGAGGCCTGGAGAACAGAGGATGGGGACAATGCTGGTCACAGAAACAAGGGAAAGAACAGTAACTTTCACATTGTAGTTGCTGTAAAGTTCCTAACCTTACAATCTCTGTTGGCCAAGGCTTGTCCACTTGTGGATTGCTTTCGTTGCTCTCACTTTATAAAGCTTTTAATGCTGTTTTCTGGGAGAGGACAAAGCCAATACAGTGCAATGATTAACATACC
The DNA here is from genome assembly GCA_039877255.1 of Loriculus beryllinus. NCBI lineage: Eukaryota > Metazoa > Chordata > Aves > Psittaciformes > Psittacidae > Loriculus > Loriculus beryllinus. The sequence goes on along the minus strand of JBCJKH010028569.1, from coordinate 8,891 downwards.
AGATGAGTCATGATTGAAGAATGTTGTGTCTTCCAGACACCCAGAAAAAGTCTGTCTTTGGAAAGGGCAAGTTTAAACATGAAAAGAACTAATGATCTGTAATAATGACAAATCACCCTGTGAGTTATCTAATTTACTAATGCCAGGCACCTTGGCAATTTTTGTACTCTGAGTAGGAAACTGGATCTTGGTAAATAATCCATAGTTACACTGCCATCAGACGAAGATCGTTTCAAGAGGGCCATTTCTATCCTGCAGGATCTGAAAGATTTATTCTTTTCCTGTCTTCTTTTGTGAATAAGCCATTTTAGTTGTGACAAGATACATGCATACTATATCAGAATATACCTGAAAATGTTACAGAACTCCTCCACTGCCCAGAAAAGCCAAAAGACCTATCCAATTATAACAGGATGAGACAGCCCCAGCTCCCAACTAGGTGTCACAACAAACCCAGCTGGAGATCCAGACCAGCAAGTGACCTCCAGACTGTCATTCCATAGGCCAGTGAGCTGGAAACAAAGCTAATGAGGAGGTGATTGGCTCAGTCCCTGAACAACCAGAGTTTCTATCCCTGCCTCATGCCTTCCACATCCTCCCCATGGCACAGAAGCCAGTTCACAGAGGACCAGAACTGATCAGAGACAAAGGCTGAGCATTTCACAACTTGCTGTACCAGCCTGTGAGTGTCCAGAGGTGATGTAGCTGAGGGAGGTTTGGGAGGCATGAGCAACACAAAAAAGGCATAGGCAGAACCAAAAGCAAGCAAAAAAACTCTTTCACAACTAATTAGAATGATATGGTGTCTGAACTCCATCTTTCAGGCAGGTGAGAAGCTTTTTCTCCATGGTAAGGAAGCCTGTGAACAAATGCCTGAGGCCTGCAACAATCATTCAAAAGATGGGAAAGAAAAAAAAGAGAGAGAGTCTGCTTGCATACTTTTAGCAAACCAGCTGAGTGAAGGCTTGTAGCATTGAATTAGCTTTTAAATCAACCAGACCTTCCACAGTCAAGGCTAATGCTTTCATTCCGGTACTCAGTTTGACATCCTTTACCCATTCATTCAAACACTACCCGCTATCACCGAACTGTGCTGCAGGGTGCTTGACAAAATGGTGAAAAACCAAAAACATACATAAATAAAACTTGGCATCATATGTCTTTCTGCCTATGTAAATCAACAGCCTTGCTTTTATCATGAATGTCTTCAAAACAACTTCCCTTTCCAGTAGACAGTAATTTAGCATTGTCCAGGAAAATCTCTCATATTTCAGGCATTTAATTGCACCATGGATGACTGGAATCTGAGTGAGGAGACAGGAACTTATGTGAATAAATGCATTATGAATAGTCTTCTAAAACTTAATTTGGAGGAAAAAAAAATACAATGGTTGCTTCTCGAGTGCTTCTTGGAGAAAGTTCTTGCTCCTCTTTGCCCCACACATACACTTTTTACTTATGTGGAGACGCACTATCTGGAGGGAAAGAGTGTGTCAGGCTGGTTATCACCTTACATCAAACTGGGTTATAACCCAATACATGTATAGATAATTTATGTATGTGTGTATATATATTTTATATAGTTATATGTCTGAACTTCTCTTAATCATTTGTCTCGCATGTACAGATCAGCGGTTCACAGGGAATATTATCAGCATTATCCGTTGCATAAGGTTTTCTCCAACAGACTCTACGCCTCCATGGTAAAGCCTTTGGAAGTACTAGTAGAAAAATAAAACTCAGACAAAGATGCCAATTATTATAAGATGCTGCTGCAGTTATAGTGACATGCAGGACAAGAGTGAAAGGAGACCTAAGATTGCCTTAAAGCAACTACCCCAGCTACCAGCAACTGTGTAGCTGGCCAAATATTTCCCCATCACTTTAGTTTGCTTTTTGCTTTGAGTTACTGCAAGTTAACAGAGTACAGTTATTTTGAATATAGATACAAACTGCAGTCACAGCAGTAGTGGCAGATACAGTGTTAAGGGGAGAAAAACTGAGAAGAAATTTGAAGAGAGAGAAAAAGGAGAAAAAGAAAAAAGTGGCAGAGGGGACTAGAAGAAGAAGTTGCTGTCATGATGGGCTGTAATAAGCTCCTTCACTCTTGGTCAAAAATACAGTAGCATTAGATCTGATCTGATATTTCCACTCCCTTGTCCACTTCTCACTGTTGCGTTCATTTTGGTTCCCTATGGAGTCCTGCAGTCTCCTACAAGACTTAAGAAAAAGTGGTGAACAATGTAGGCCAAAGGGAGCTAAGGTTCCCTGGGAGTTCAGAAAACCACCCTCCACTGGCTGCCATGTAGTGGGTGCAAGTAACTGGTGTGACAAGAAAAATTCAAGACCACAAAGTGTCTTATTCCCAGTCTCAGCCTGTGAGGATTACCCTCAAAACCCTTCAAGAGCATCTAAATATTTGCTAAGCCCAAACCATGGCTGTCAGTCAACACTCTTAACATTTTTCAGATAGCCACTTTTCAGATAGCTTCAGCCCAGCCCATCAGATGTATAAAGCTCAAAGCAAAAGCTTCAACTGTGGACCCTCTCTCAGCTTTTTCAGCTCAATTGGATTGCTGAACATTGCCCATTTCCAGCACATAGCAGTGGGACTACAGCACTTTACTTTTCATTTATGTATACAAAAAAGTTCAAAATCCAAAATAGCAAAACAATGCAAAGAAGTGAGCCCCAGAAAATGGCCTGTCTACTATTAAAAGTCTACAGCTTCTTCTTGGAAGGTGAAGACCCAGTTGACTGCTTGTCTGCACCATCTGTGCAGGTGGGCTTTGCTGGCAAACACAAGGTAGTCTTTGATGTGTGATCTGCCTGTGGATCCTTTCTGAGGCACTGGAAGTAGTGAAGATATGTCAGATAAACCTTCTTTTATATGGGACTAGATAGCTAAATGACAAGAACCCAAGTCCACAAAAAGACGAGAAAAAAGTCCTGCCTCAACCCTCTCGTATTCTGTACCTGAAAAATTGTAGTCAGATTTGTTTTCTTGTGTAAAGTTCTCCAGTGCTATATCCAAATTTAACATCATAACCTTGGGATACAGTTTGCCCTGACTGTCCATATAAATCATCTTTTGCAGCTGTTTTCTGCTGTATTTCTATGGAAGGCACTCTGGGCCTGTACCCTGACCTGGAATTTGAAAACTTAAATGCAATTTCAATGACAAAGCTTGCTCTGCACACTCCCAGACCTGCTGTATTGACAGGTCCACTTCAGCAGCTATCTCTCACCTAAATCTCATCACAGAGATAAAACGTGGGAGTTTTGTGGCCAGCTTCCCTGATGTACCCTGCTTTTCACATTTGGCAGCAGTGTTATGTTCTGTGCAAAACACAGGGACTCTGGCAAATCTTTAAAAAGTATTGAGACACTGGATGCTACCTCAATTTTACACAGTTGCATAGTTGTGATAGCAGCCACCCAGGGGATCAGACACCTGGGAGTAGTGTGTTTTTGAAGAGTCAATGATTTCAAATGCCTGCTTCTTGCAAAAGCACCTCAACAAACAGACTGGTTTGGGGATAATATTCTAAATCACTTGTTGAAGAAAGAAATAAAATCTCTTTCTTCAAGTGTGTGACTTGAAGAGAGTGACTTGACACAAGGCAAGTGTGACTCCACCCAGAGAATAATGTGCATCACTGGGAAAGAAACTTCCTGGGTTATTGATTATAAAAATGCAGTAGATAAGCTTTAGGCAGTGATTTAATAGTACAAATAGCACTGATAGTCTGCTTTTCTTCTGAGCATGGTCATAAATAATTGTTACGCATTAATTTTCTTGCTATTTCTTTTATTTCTAACTTTAACCTGGTTTGGAGAGTGCTTTGATAGAAGAGGTCCTTGTTTTGGTTTTCAGTTCTCTTATTGGCTTCTCCTGGTATGTCATCATGGTTTTCATGATTTGCCTAAGGGTTAGTTAATGAAGCAATTTTTAGGCTTTGTCAGCTTGGGGAATGTATAGGTGCATGATCTGATGTGGCCTTCAATAGGTAGTTATTGTAGCTATTGTAGACTTCAATAACTTTACAGGTGCATCTTGCTGTCTGCATGGAACACTCTATGAGTCTAGGACCAGCTTTTGGAGCTGCACATTTATGTGAGATGTAGTTGAAGTGTATGCTTTCAAACTGATGATATTTGTCCTTGTTTATGTTGAAATGTGCTTTTTTTGCCTATATCAATGAACAGGTTGCCCAGAAAAGTTGTGGCTGCCCCATCACTGGCAGTGTTCAAGGCCAGGTTGGATGGGTTTTGAGCAACCTGGTCTAGTGGAAGGTGTCCCTGCCTATGGCAGGGGTTGGAACTAGGTGATCTTTAAGGTTCCTTCCAACACAAACAATTCTGTGATTTGATGATTATCCAAGTTTGGAAGTGTTAAAAATAAGTACAGTTGCTCTACTGTAGCTACTTAGTAGAAAAGAATCCCTCTACTGTTTTTGGTAAAATCACACACAATGTTAATGCCTGATGTTTTTCATAGCTTGTAAAGACACATGGATTGTGTATTTTGGTGATGAGATCCTCATAGAATGAGGACTCATGAACCTTTCCTGCACCACTGGAGGTACATGTTCTGCATTAAGCATTTATGTACTACAAACTGGGGGAAAGGGCTAACACTTTTTCTTCTCTTAAGTAAAACACATACAACCCTCTTGTAATTATGGAGGCAAAATCAACTGGTAAAGGCATAACACAATAAATTTTGCTGCAGAACTGCACTATATAGCTTTGGGGAAAAGATATGCACCGTTTATGCAGCTTCACTTTTAAGGTGAATCTTCCCTCTGGAGTACTGGATTTATTTTTTCCTTGAGAACATGTCTGAAAATATCTTCAGCATAGCATAATCTATCTCGTTATAAAGGCAATGAGAGCTCATCAGAAGTATATTTTATGAGCTCCAAGTAGAAAAGCTCCCTCAGACACGGACAATATGACAGCTGGCAGACAAGCAGCAGACTCCGTCAGAGGCAAAGAAAGCTACTCAACTGTTCTTTAAGTTGAGTAGTAGGACTTTTAATGAGTAGAGCTTTCAGTCCCCATGATAATATGTTTGGTGTGCATAGCTCTGCCATCAACTGTCCTTGTTTGCATGGTACGATACTGTGATCAGTCCTATTCTGAATGAACTAGCAGTCCTCTTCTAATCACTCTTTTACAGAATATCATGTTTAATTCCTGGATTTCACAGTTCTGCATGATGCAGTTGGGCATCACTCTGCAGAAAGCCGACTGACTGCTGTGCGTGTAAAGTGTTTGAGTGATTGGAGCGGCAGGGCATAGCTGTGCAGGCTGCAGAAGACAGGGAAAGGTGTGAACGCAGCATGAGCTGAGGGAGCCACTGTTCAGGATGGGTGAAGACAATCAGTAGGGTCAAGACATTTGGAGGGCAGAGAAGAAAGGTTGTGAGTGACTGATAAGAAAAGAACACATTGGAAAAGAGAGTCAATTGTGGAAAAAGACTCTTAGAAACATGTCCTCTTATGACAGAACTACAGTGATGTTAGAGATAATAGAACAAGAATTTCTTTTAATGAATCTTAATTCTTCAATATGCACAAATATTTTTATTCAGATCAGTTCTCCACTCATTACTCTTAAGGCAAATTCTTGACCTTGTAACCCCTCAGTCAAGATCTGTGTACTATTATGATGAAATTCTTTTATTTCCTGGAGAGCTGCCACTTTCATGGAAAATAAGAAACAGAAGAGTGTGTGCTTTTTGCAGTACAGCAAATCATAGTCTTACAAGCGTTTAATTTGTGTCTTAATTTTCTTTACATTAGTCCTTTTTGCTATTCTTTAGCTTCCTCTTTCTATGAAGAAAGATGGCCAAAACCTGATTAGAAGAAAGTAGCTTGAAATGCAGTGCTATGTGTCAGGGACTTGCCTCCAGTCCCAATCTGTACTGAGCATCCAAACAGAAGTTGCTCCCTTGGAAGTTGCTAGCCTTCTCCCTTCAGTTTTCTTTCAAAGAGGTGACGCTGCTCCAGAATCCTCTGCTTTGTCTTAGTTCAGTGTTTCTGTTAGTGTTATGATCCCTACTCTTTTCTCATGGTTTTATTTCATTCCCTTGTGTTTGATTGTTTTCTAGGCCTGTGGCAGATTCTCAGTGAGAAGATAGGCTGTTTATTTCAGGTGGACCATCTCTAGCATGTGAATGTGGCCTCAGGAACTTTGATGTTGGCTGGAAATAAACCAACATGGGAATCTCAGTGACACAAGTTCAAGCTGAGCTTTGTCTTATTTTTCAGCTTTCTGTTTTCATTCCCGTGCTAGTTCTCCCCTAACTTTGTTATGTTTGGGTTTCATTCTTTTTAGTAAAGAAAGACCTTACCTAGAAATGCTATAAGGAAGGATGGGCAGGCAGAACCACAGCGTATAAAGTGTTTCAATAAACAGGTATCTTGCTAGTGACACAGCATATAAAAGATGAAGGAGTGAAGCTAGGAGCCTGTTGGCCAGGGATGTCAAGCTGAAAAGATGCAGACAGTCCTGCTACGTTCCTTGCATTAGGGATCATGGGACCTGCACTCACCTCCACATTTCAGTGAGTACTGTCTCTCGTTCCTCAAAATGTTAAATTGCATTTGCTGTGCTACAAACAAGGAGGTCGTTTTGAGGAAAGAATTGCTATCATCTTTCACATGCAGACTCATTAATTTCTGTGATGTGCTAAATCTGCTCACTTGGTTGATAGTTAGTGCAGGCATTTTCTAATTGCTACCCATAATGCACTTCTAACCCCAGAGAATATAATTTTGAAGCATTTATTTTCCCCCTCTTTCATTTTGTTAGGTGGGATTATGTTGATATGAAGTAAATTTACAGAAGAAAATCTTTTCTGCTCTATGAAAGCACCGTCTGGACATCCACAGCAGAGGTGAAGGCTTCAGACGCTTATGAATGAAAAAAGGCAGCAGCAGCAAAGTCAGTATTTTAAAGTCAGTAATTTTAAAGTATTCTGCCACTTTGATCTTGATCATATATTGAATTCTTTCAGATGCTATTTTATTGTGCTATCCAACAAAGACATAGTTCTAGTTACACATGTGTCTCAGGACTTTTCAAAAATGACTGGTTCCCCTCCATGATGCTTTCATTTTTGAGGTAACTATCCAGAGAATTCTGGAAAAAAGCCTGTTTTTTTAGAAAGGTGGAACTTTTTTCCTTGCTCATGGAAAACCAAAAA
>JBCJKH010028565.1:0-18384 GCA_039877255.1 Loriculus beryllinus | reverse complement strand
GCCTCATCAGTGCTGAGGGAACAATCACTGCCCTGGCCCTGCTGGCCATGCTCTTTCTGATTCAGGTCAGGATGATATTGGCCTTCTTACCTGCCTTCTCATAGCTGTACACATGTTGTGTACAAAAGGTAAAGGCCTTTACATGCTGTTTTTGATGTTGTACATTGAACACTTCCCTGGCAGATAAAATTATGTATATTCCTGCTTTGGGCATGCCAAATAGTCAATGACCCAGATTACAAGAATCCACAGTACAGGTATAGTGTCACTGGAGGGAGAATCTTGTTTCCTTCTCTGTCCCAGATCAGAATGATGTAATTGAAATTAAAAATTATCTTTCTCACTAGTTGTCAATGCGAGCAAAACTCTTAATCTTCCTCTGATCCTTTCCACACCGTCCACATTTGGGCATGTTCTTCAAGGCTGTTCTCCCTCAAACACCCACTATGACTGTCTTGCAGATACTTTCTATGTAACACAGCTCAAATTTTAGCTTTCCTATCTATAGACACGGGGAGTGTCTCACAGGAGCTCAAATTTTAATTACTACCAATTTTTTCTCTGGCTTTACTGAGATAACTTCCCTAGATATCTTGCTGTAAAACTGCCACCCTTCTCTAAAAGTACTTTCATTTTTTCCCTCTTAAGGCTACTCCATTACTTAATCCCAGACACCTCTTACCTATGACAGAGGACAGCAAAATGAGTTTCTTACTCTGTCCTGTCCATATTGTGAGAAGCCATTCTTTTTGACTACATTTTTAAACAAAGATTGTAACTACTCTATTTTGGCTGGTTTCTCTTGTCCTGTCTCTTACACAAACTGCATCTTCACCTAAACAGAGTGATCTACACTTCAGGCTACTAATTTAATTTTTGAAAACTATATATGCAAGCATATACCATGGAAATGAGACTACTGTCTCATGTTCTGTTCATTTAAGCACACCAAACCTGCACAGCTGACAAAACAAGACTCTCATTCCCTTGTATTTTCATGCAACTCTCATAGAAATTAAGAATGCTTTTGTGCATATGTGTACTGGCATAGACTGTTCTCATGGGAAATAGCAAGAGCGAATTCTAAGGAAGAAAAGAACAGCTAATAAGAGAACATCAATCTCTGAAGGAAAAATCAACTTGAAAAGCAATATACCAAAGATTTCTGGCAACTCTGAATTTATTTTACTATTTCTGCAGCTAAAAGAACTGTAGACTGCATGAGGAAAGAATAGAAACATTAGTTTTGTAAAATTCTCTAGGGACAATACTGCAAAAGTCACCATAAAAAGAGTTTCAGTCCAGTGCTCTTTGATTCTCTTGCATTTTCCCTCAGTACCCCAGGATGGATTAAATTTGATGCTCTGCATGCTTACTATGTGTTTGGTATGATCTGTTTAGAGCCGAAACACTGGAGATCTTCCAGTACATTTTTAATATGTTCAGGAGGACAAAAAATTTTTATTCTTTATCTTTGGACCATTAAAGAAAATGTTCATAACGTATTTTCTACCCAGGACACTATCCTCTTTTTTTCTAATGATGGGGAACTTATAACAGAAATTAAACAAACAAATAGCTTAAAGAAGTAGAAATGAATTACCTTTTGATTGAAATCAAAAGGTAAACCTTTTAAAGACCATTACCTTCTAAATAAAGATGATTCATACATGGAAAAGATAGACATGAATGTGGTATTACTTTCCACTGAAGGGATTGAAAAAGATGATTTAAAAAAGACCTGTAGTGTCATATTCCTTCTTGAATGCATGGTTGTAAAGAACAAAATAGGCAGATAAACAGAACAGTCTATACGACACTGTAGACAGAAAATGTATGTTATAATCCCTGGAAGTGTTCAGGGCCAGATTTGATGGGGCTTTAAGCAACCTGGTCTAGTGGAAAGCCAGCCTGTCACAGATGGGGTGGAAGTAGATGATCTTTCGGGTCACTTCCAACCCAAGCCATTCTATGATGATTCTATGATAATACACAGAGTTTAACATCCTTATTGTATTTATCAAAACCATTTGTAAGAAATGCAAGTAGGTTTACTCACCAGACAAGCAAATCTTGTCAATTTTCTAGCAACATTTATTCAAAGTTTCTGAGTTTTCTATATGAAATAATTTATTCCCTGGTACATCTCAGGTTCTCAGATTCTGTGTGTGATATCAAATGTGTGAGCATAATGACAGCCACGTGGATCCTAGTAGAGCTAACTATGCAGAAACTGGATGCTGCTAAGGTTCACAGGTTTTAATTTTTAAGAACTTAGGCCTGTGGAGCCAGTTCAACTTGTCTGCAAGTATTTTACATATCATTGCCAGGATAAGCATAGAGTGCAAGACACTGCAATAGACTTAACTAAAAAAAGAGAAGCATTTTATACATATTTAAAATAAGCGTTTTAAGATGTTTACAAATTAAAGTAACAGTTGAATTGAGATGCCTTAAAAATAATTTGAAAGATGAAGCCATTGGCAAGAGGAAAACCAAACGGTGTGTGGAACAGAATTTGGGAATATTGGTAGTGATTAATTATGAATTCATATCAATATCATCTACAGAGGATATCAAGTGTTTTCAGAGGCAGACAATCTATGTCAGTGCTTTCTAGCTTCTTTTATGCTTCCCTCCTAGGAAGGCTATCAAATGGCAGATGAATACAGAAAACATTTCTCCTTAATTGCAAGTTATGAGAGCGAAGATCATGAAAACATATGTGAAAGAAAAGTGTGGTGGGATTTTTGAGGTTTATTAACTAAAAATGTTAAAATGAAAGCAGTAAGTGAATGGCTAACAAACATTTTGGAAGAATATCACGACTGTTGCTGGTCTGATCGTTGATGTTCTGACAAATCTAACAGGATATATTGGTACATACTGGCGTATATCAAACATGTAAACTAGCTTCGGCTTCTGCCACAGTATTTTTCTGCAAATTACAAACACCCAAGAGTCCAATGCTACAAGGAGAACTGCCCTATCATTAACTAGGCTAATAAAATTAAGCACTGTGAAGGGAAATTCTTTGAAAAGGCAATAAGATGGTGCTTCATCTAGGTTAGATTAATGCACAACCCAAAGGAAACAAATGGACAGTAGACTCAAAACTTGGGGTCTCTAAGATGTTCTGAGAGGAACACTGACAAATTTGAACTACTTTAACTTTGGTACATTTTAAATTTCCTAGTTCAGTCAAATAAATCATCAGAATAAAATTGGTATGTAAAAAGGCAGGAAAAAAATCTGATCAGACTAGAGATAAAACAATGCAGTAAAGAGACTGAAATCAAAGAAAGATAAATAAATATATATCTATCAAGTTAAAATGGCTAAATGTGACACCTTACCACTGTGAAAATATTGATATCTGACTGTGTACACGAGCTTCTGAAGCACAAGGTTTGAGCCTCAGAGCACCTGTGACATACTCTTTGGCCTGGCTGAGCTGAGAGATGGGCTTATGGAAGGAACTGCCAAGAGATTTCCACATGCTGCAGCACGGGCATGCACTGAGCATGCTTCCCCCATAACTGCAGCAGAGCTAGACATGAAATCAAGAATCCCTTTATGCCACATAAAGATTTATCTGTAAACAGAGGATGGACCCACCCAATTGTTGTCACTTTGGTGATGCAAAGCTGGAGTGAATAGTTCTCTCTGCAGCTCAGATTTCTCTCATGGAAATGAAGCTCAATAGACATCAGACTGGTGGGTCCCTAAGCAATCCTAGATGGTCTCTAACCAGTTACATAACCTTGGGAAATCGTATCAGTTTTCTGTGCTTTTGCCTCTTCTTGTTTGTCTTGTCTGCCTGGAATGGCAGGTTTTAATGTGATTAAAGTAGAGAGTGATTATCTCTTGATCTGTGTGTGTAATATTAGAATTCTATGTTGGAGTTCCCAGCATTCTCAGCTGGGGCCACTAGGTGCTGCTGTAATATGAGTAATTAAAATAATAACTATTATTAAGGAAATTGCATATGTTCTTACTAGAAACTGCTTCAAAAACGCTTGAAAGACAGAGAAAAAAACAGGAATAAGTCTGCACATTATTTGAAAAGTAAGAACAGAAAAATACAATTACTGATTTCACTGATACTCAATTTTTTTTCTTTACCTTTCACATCTTTGCAGAAAAAAAGCTTTTAAAAGCTTTAAAAAATACAGTGAAAAATCTGGTGGTGTTTTTTTCCCTATTCCATTTCCATTTTTAAGCCTAGCTTCAGCAGTTTGCTATTATGCAAGCTCATCCAAATCATTATATTCCAAAATCCTTGCCAGCTACACAGTTGTGCACCTTATTCATGTACTATTTGGATGTGATCAGAAAGGCAAAGTCCTCAGCATGGGGAAGCATGACTTGTATTGCAAATGATTCAATAAATGCATGGTGATGTTACTGAGACTCAGACTTTGTACCTGTCAGTTCCACAGCCTTCTAAGGAGGCTTTATCTTATTAAATGTCGTTGACTAGCCATAAACACAGTAAAAGATTAGTAAGACTGCATATGAATCACAGTCACAAAATGCTTCTTGCCTGAGAGTATTAAAATGTCTTTAAGCAGCTGCCAGCTATAGCTCAGAGAGCTATATGACTAAAGTGCTATTTCTGAAAGTCTTGGAGTCAGTGCATCTAACTGGACGTTACAGTGGACAATCCAACAGGCTATTTATATTCAAAAATAATTTGGCAACTCTTGCTCATCAAACCAGTTTTCCAGACACAAAGACTCCACTTGAAAATTTGTGCTTGGATTTACTGCCCTTAAAAAGGAAGTTAAATGAAGTTATCTGGATCATCAGAAGAACAGGTCTGCTGAGGCAGTTCTAGATTAATTAGAAGTGACGAAGTTTTGCTGCTGAGTTACCTCAAGATTCAAAGTTAATGAGCACAGAAATGAAGTGACAAACACTGAGCAAATGTGATTAAAAAAAGTACTAGGAACACTATATGAGAATTAGGACTTTCTGGTAAATGTGGGACAGACTATTCACAGTTTAAATAAATCATTATTAAAAAGGCATTTTAGGAAAGGGCAGAGGTGCCAACACAGACTAAAAATATATTTTATTCTTACCATTTGAGACTGGCTCCGGGGACAGCCATTGATATCTTCAACCTTTTCATTTGCTAAACAAAAACAGTGAGGAGAAAAGCAGAAGTAAACAATGAGATAAAACTTCCCTTCTCAACCCCTGGCCAAAAAAATCCAAAAACCCAAACTCCCTAAAAATCCAAAACAACAACAAAAAAGAATAAAAACAAATGAAAAAGCAGAAGAAGAGCAGAAAAGACAAAGTAATAAAGTGCACAGGGTTTTGTTGACAGAGCTCCTTTCTAAGTAAAGCTCAGTCGTACAGTAACAACACCCTTGTTAGCAGCAGTTGCTTCCACATGCCAAATCATGCAAAGGGGGAAGTGCGAAGGAGGTCGCTGCTAATTCTTCAGCCCCTGCAAAATAACTGCTGACATGAAATCTTCCACAATTGTCTTTGCAGGGTCAGGATACAGTTTCAAGGCATCCCAGAAAGTATGAGCCACTCCAACTAACAAAATGCACACATGGGAGACATATGGTTTAATGGAGCATTCATTTCTGACAATTCAAAGTGTCTAAGATACAGTTCTGGCCATTTAAAGTATGGTTAAACAGCCACTTCCAAACATGCTCACATAAACATATTTTTACATTAAGACAAGTATGAACCGCACAGATATCAGACATATGGACCCAGTCAAATAGTATTATTCAGGGTTCATCTTATTGTTAAATACATTCAATTTGAATTATATATTCCCTCATGCAAGGAGTCAGCCTGCAGCGATTCTCTCAGCCCTGGTCTTACCGATGATCTGGATGATTTCTGCTAGCAGAACTCCATCTGCAATGTCCTGTTGCAAATCCTTGATCAACCGCTTGTGGCCAGATTTCGCTAGGTAGTGGTTAGCCCAGTCAGTGTAAATCTGCAGAGCAGAGTAGGAGGGTAGAGGGGAGAGGGAGAAGAGAGAAAAGAAGACAATAAAAATTCTTAAAACAACTGTTGGCTTGCACACCGGAACTATTCTGGATCACATTCCCATTGAAGAAGTCAACACCAAAGGAAATAATTTTAACATTCTGGTTTTCGCCTTTTCTTTTTTTTTCCATAAGGGCCATGCCCCTCCCCCTTCCATTCTCTGTTTTATTTTAACTTCAAATGATTCAGGCTGTTTCATGAGGGTTCAAACTTGCTGTGACCAAGCAAAATTCCCCTTATGACTGTAAAGGAAACTTCTGTCGTAAATCAGTCACATCTACCACAATTCCACCTCCCACCGAACACTACCTCTGCGCATGCCCCACCAACAACTTTCAGACTCTGGTGCTGCCCAAGAGAAAGTGATAACAGAGACAGGCGCCTGTGTTTTGGTAAGAGGTCATCAGGGTGTCACTGGCGATCCTGCATTTGGCCATGATGCCTCTACAATACATTCTATGGTAACCATCATGTCTAACCATGCAGAGACAGGTCGCTTTTCCACCTCACCCCTGGTTCAGTGTGCTGCAATGTGCACAGAGGAGACTGAAAGCACCAGATGTACAGTAGTCTCATAGCTGGAATTGGAGTATATATTCTGGAACTATGCTGCGTCTGTTCTCCGCCAAAAGAAGAAGGGGGAAGGGTGAGACTGAGCAGCACCAAACAGTTAGGAACAGGCAGCACAAAAAAAGGCAGTTACCAACAAAAGGTTGAAAAGGACCAGCTGAACTACATCCTCCAAAATAAGGGGGGTGGAGGGGTGTGTGTGAAGAGAGAGGTTGAAGGCATTCATCCCATAAAGCATATACATACACAGAGAGAGTATTTGGTAAGGCTCACAGCACACACACAAGGGGAACCTGGTTCACTCAGGGTGAGATAAGAGAACAGACACATCTTCACCTATGTATCAAAGGAAAAGTGTACCCAGGAGGTGCTCACACCATCCTGGGGTGTCCAGCGTGCAGAGGTAGCTTGGACTAGCAGAACTTGATGCAGGGATGTCACGCTGGAATGTATCAGAGGCCCTTCACAGCCAGCATTGGCTCCCTTTTGCGGGGTGTCTGTGGCCTCTCGCCCCCCAAAAAAAGACTTATACAGAACCTCCCACTACTGTGGGATGTTACCACTTTCAGAAAGTATATATGTAGGACAACATCACTGCGTAAGTAAATATAATATCTGAGGTTCTTTCTCTACTGAGAATATTGTTTGAAAATGTTGAAATTGCACCTTTTCCATAAAACCAACATAAACTCACTTTATAAACATCCTTTTATTTAACCTCATATATCCTTGGGAGGAAGAGATCAGAATCCCATTTTCTGAACAGAAAACCAGAGGCCAAAGCCATTAACTATTTTCTTAAGTCCACCAAGGAATTCTGTGGGAGAGCCAGGGTGGGAAAATAGATGTGATTCCTAGTCCAGAGTCATACCTATGGAGCTAGCATCTACCTTCCATCCAGGAAAAGTATCACCACTCAGTCTACATTCATATCCTATGGATTCCTTCACTTTGTCACAGGTTTTCTGTGACAAAAACCCTTTGTCATAGGTTTTCTTCCTCTTCATTAAAAGAGACATGTAATTTGTTTCATGTACCCTATTTCCTCCCGTATGCCTGCAGATCACCAGCTGGTTCGCCATAGCTTTCTTGGCAGCTTTCAGCTAACCCCACGGAATTAAACTATGGAGAAGATTCAGCTCTCTCATAGCTGAAGGATGCTATTATTAGACAGGGCCTTAAATTTCCCTGCTGAACTCCCAAGTCTGCTTCAATCACTCGTGTTTTCACTGATTTGTTCGCTATTACAGGTGAGTAACATGAAAGTCTCAATTACTTTGCTAAGGAAGTGTTTCTTCAACTGTATAACCACACATAATGAATGCCAAGGTGGAGTCTGTAAAGATTGTATGGACACATATTTAGACCAATATGATGATAAAAGATGCATACCACACCCATAGCATCATGTATTCCCTACTACTGGTATTTCAACTTCAGTCATTCTTCTAAAATAATGTCTCAGAAATAGTCTCTGAGCTATTACTGTAAGCAGAACTATTTTCTGTATTCCAGTGAAACTGATCCAATGGAACATACAGAATTTAATACCTTCTAATATTATTTTAGGTTAGTTTCACATTACAAGTAAAAATACTTTACCAAGCATTTACTTTTTTTATTTGTCACACCCACATATAATCTGGTGGACCAATCCTAATTTTGACTAGAATTTGAACTATCCTGCCACTGAGCAGCCAGGGAAATTTTATTCTGGCAGCTGTTTTGCAAGTATCTACTATTCAAAGAATGGACTTCATTCACCCATCCACCCTCTTCACGATTTTCTTTTCTCACTAATTTAAAAGTGACAAGCATAAAGAATGTAAACATTGTTTTGTAACAACAGCTTTACTAATGGTCAATATTTTGATAGTCATGCAAGGATAAAAAAACACTGCTGGGAGGGGGCAGTGGCAAAAAAGGGTATTTTTCACTTCAGAAGTATTCTAAAAAGTATCAGAAAAGCAGAGAGCTGTTGATAGAGACAATATAGCAAACCCAGCTGGCAGTGGAATGTCACATCTGATTTCCTCTCTTTCTGAGAGGATCACCACTTGCTTTTGTTTCTCCCCTTCCCCATAGGATGCCCTTCTCATTCATCTCATTCTTCTGAGGACCCAACTGCTCAGCAGTCAGTTGTAAAAAATAAAAAACATGAAATTCTAAGAATGTACACATGCCACTATATTATTCTTACATTAAATTCTCTAATGCAAATATGAAAAGAAATAGAGAATCCCCCCTCCACAGTTTTTAAGTATCAGTGTTGCTATTACCTCTTAGAAATTTTATCAGCTCCTCAGGAAAACATAAAGCTACAGTGTGCATCATCACTGACAATACTCAGTTTGCACAGGATAGAAAAGTCATGCAGAACAGAAGATAAAAAAATCAGTAACTTCATGCAACAGTCTGCTTTTTATGGGTGCTCCCTTTTCATTGGGTGCTGAGCACCTCTAAGGAGGACCTATGCGTGCTCCCTCTTTTTCCAGACCTAGCAATAGAGCACTCTGTCTTGCATCAATTGTGCAGTAATGTTTCCAAAAAAATCCTCTTATCTTAGATTTTTCTACAATGAGACTTTTTCAGAGAACACAGACATGGGGGGTAGTTGTTGCAACACTTCCTCTCGTCTCCACTGCCTTCTCCAGCTACACACTGGGCCAGGCTGCTGACTTACTCATTTCCTCTCCAAGCTTCCTTTCCTACCACCCTGCTTTACAGGCACATCTTACCGGGAGTATCCGACTTCAGCACTAGGCTCCAACTGCTGACAGCATACGGGAGAGCTGCTGTTATCCACGATGTGGAGCACCAGTCTCACCAACACAGTAACGGAACAGACCCGATCCTGTGTTTGTGTGGTCCTAACCCCATCCCAACACGTGATGATTTAACTGCTTACAACATGAAACAGAATTCAGCAGGGCAATCCAAGCTCAGGCACAGCCTGCTCATGCTAACGATTTCCCCTAGCATTCCTCAACTGCTTGTCATGCTAACCTTCAACAGAGTAGAGGAAATAAATGCTGATACCCAAATATAGTTATGAACTTCACCTCGATACTTCACACGTAGCTGTAAGGAGCAGAGTAGAGCTGCTTGGCAGGATCCGTAATGATACAATACAATTTGTAACACAGTAGTTTAATGAAGTGACAAGAGAGAGAGCATCTCACATCTTACTGACTTGCTTTGAAAATGTTTCAATCATAAACCATATAACTATACATGAGCCAGTTCTATAATGTATCTTATTTAAAAGTAATACAGAAATATTACCACCTAGAATCAATGCCAAGTGGGAAATGTCAGATGGATTTCAGAAGTACAGTCAGACTAATGCAATAATACATGACACTTTGTTAGTGTCTTCCACTAAATCAGCCCAACATGTTTTCCAGATTGAAATCACCCCTATTATTTATTATTTCTGTAGATGTGGGGAAACTGAGGTATAAAGGCTTTCTTGGTGGATTTTTACTTTTTTTTCTTTCTTATGTGGCAAACACAGCTGGGAGTACAACAGAGATCATCTGAGCTGCAAAAATTTCTTCTATGTTTTCTATCAGGTAGTTTTATAAATAGGCTTGGTGGGAAAAGGCATATTCCAAGAATTGGCATCCTTCTGCATATTTTTGTTTGTTTACTACAGAATATAGTTTCAGATCTGAAAATGGTCTCCTGTTGCTATCGAGAAGACAGCTTTCCATACTTAGAGTATGCCTCTGTTGCCCCCCTATGTGCCAGTGCTGCTGCTTAGGAAGAACAGCAGTTGCTGCCAATTGAGTTATGCCAAGACCTCATGACAGATTTCCATGCCATTTAGGAGGATAGGCTATATTTTGAAAGATATTTATATATTTGGCCACTATATGAAAAAAAAGATATGTGGGAATAAGCAGATAGTACCCAGTGCTCATCACTTGTCCTTTAAAATACTCTCTAGGAGACAACTATATCCCTGTTCATTAGCATGAAAGAATTGTAATGCTGTTCCCCAGTGCCCATTCTCATGCTGTTTTCTGTGCACAGATTTTTCTTTCCTCCTTATTTTGTAGCAAACAAGAGTTGGCGATATGGAAAGAACACTTATCTGTTACAAAAAATGTTAGCAGTATACCTGAGTTGCAATGGCTCACAGGAATATACAGTACTACTTTTAGCATAGCAGGATCCTGCATTTTATTCTATGTCTGGATTATACCAATAAATCTCATAATTTCTTTTTCATTAAAAAAAGAAAACAACAATGAAGAAAAAAAGAAAAACAAACAAAAAACCAACAAAGGAATAAAGGAAACTGAAACTATGAAAAAGCCCCAACACCAGAATTTTAACAGTCAGCCAAAGTGGAAACATGTCACTTAATAAAACAACTATGTGAGTTTGTAGTGTAAGGTGTTTACTCTGCTTAAAATGTTGCCATTGGAGACTACTAACAGTTGATAGCACTTAGAGCTTTTCACTCATAGCCATTCATTCAAATCATGCTTGTAGAAGAAAGATTGATGACTTCTGTTGTTCTCCAGTATGCTACAAAATGGGCCATAAAAGCTATATATCTACTTCCAGGGTTTTTTCCAGTGTGTGGCCTACCCTGTATGTTATACACAGCAGAGCCTACATAATAGTCCCAGAGTCCCTGATGAAGAGGATTTGCCAGAGAAGAGGGCATGACCACAACTCTATTTCAACATAGCTATTCTTGGCTAATAAATTGTGGGTAGCAAACCACATGTTGGAGTGTCCTTGAAGTTGTTTGTATTTTTAAAAAGCTGGCCAATGGGTTGACTACAGTTAGAGTAGGGTGAGGAATTCAGATTGCAATGAGATGCCTTTCTCCTTCCTACTGCCTCTACACTAAGGAAAACTCAACTGGAAGTCAGGATCTGACCTTTTAAGTACTTTTTATTAAAGGTTATTTCTCTGGGTTGCAAAAAGACAATTTATTAGCTTCAGTCCTCCACTTAGCAAAGAAAATGGCTAGCTTTGAGAACAATGGTTCACATTTAGACTGCCATAAGAGACAGGTCAAGCATCCGACTTATGTCCAGATTTAACTAAATATAGAAAACACACTACGACTCATTTACTGTAAAGATGGGGTTTGAGGGGTAGTAGTTTTTGTAACACTTAGCAAAATATAAAGGAAGAAAAAATATTCACACGATTACAATTATATGGCCAGAAAATAAAACTATTATAATGATTTAATTTATAGGCAAGATGGAGCCAATGCACTTCATTTAACAAAATGAAATTAGCATCCAATGACATTCCACAAACCCTGTTTCTGAATCCCACTGAGTAAATGAGAATAATTATGAGCTAAGGAATAAAAACCATTTAGAGAGATACATACCGATTAACCAAAATGTCAGAATCCCTACAGTACAATTCTATTTTGTAAACAGCAGCATGTATCCATCAACACTACTCAGTAATTTTCAGATAAAAATACAATTAAATAAAACTCCACTAATCCCAGCTAAGAAAATTAATAGAAACAATACCCTTCAACAATCATTGGCAAACTTTAGATAACTTACCCAGCTTTAACGAGGCTGGTTTATATTTCCAAGTTTCACTTACAGTTGTGATCTAATCACAGAAGTAACATTTGTACTGACTTACTGTGCTCTCTTTCTTCCCATTTCTTCCCAATCCCAACTCAGAATTAATATAATGCATGTGTTTGAGGCCAATATTCACCAATGGTACAGGGGCAAGACTTTGGATGCATCTGTGCCAGATGAAAGGTAACAGTACGAGCCTCTGTGTGTTTGCATTTAAGGTTTGCTAAGAAATTTGTATATTGCACAGTAAAAATCCAGCTCTTTACAGAATGAAATAACTTGTTCATCCTTTGAAAATAATCATACTGATTTGATTTATAGTTTAATCACTGGTTTCTTTATTGGCTTACACTCTTCAGTCCTGTGCAATAGCAATAAAGGACCACAGGAAGGTGCCAGATACTCATACTGCAGCTGCAGATCCAACCAGACAAGCTGCTTCTCTGCGGACTTGTGCTTCTGGAAAGTGATACTTGTTAAGGGAGCACCACCACCACAGTTACTAATACTGGCCTCAAGCTTTCCGAGTTAACAGGAGAAAATACTAAGTGCCACACAGAGCAATCTTCCAAAACAGCCAAACTTGAGACTCTCTGCTATAAATACTTCATATACTCGCCTGTACAACATTGAAATTATTTCTCAGATATTTAGTTCTAACTTTAAAGTACTTTTCAGCATCCATTTAGTAAAAGTACAATAAAATACACGACCTATTATTCAACACCGGTTTTACATAAAACATTGATTAAAACTATTATCTCAGATAATTTTATTAGAGCAAGGAAGATCGGGGTTCCCTGCTGGGCACAAGTTTTACACCTAGAGACACCTCTCAGAAGGTGTATCACTCAGCATTTTAGTTAAAATAAGGAGTGCTCTTCCAAAGGCTGTATCCTATCACCTGTGCTCTCTCAGAGATCACTTTCACAAGAAATGAAAGGGAGAGATGTACTTCAACAGCATGCTGCATGCGCTCCATTCACTAACTGGCATTTAGTCCATTCAACAAAATGAGAACTAATCCATCCATTCCCAAAATGTGTACCTTAGGTGCTGGTTCCTTAATACCAAACTGGTTTTCCCTATAGAGCAACTCTTCATGTTAATGTTGACATACGTATGTCCCAGAAGTGAACGAAGAGAGGGAGTACATGAAAAAGTTGCTGACTATCCTATGTGGTGAGACACATAATGAGATGCTTTTGTAAGCTGGTGTGATGCTACAGTAATGACAAATGTAAGAGGAGGACATGCTTTGTCTTGATAGTGGTGATGTGTGAAGAAATTAATTTGATCAAAAGTACAGTGCCAGCACTCTTTAATACAAATAAATGAACTGAAATACATGAAATTCCTTCCCTATTCTGTGCATGCACATGCACTTGAACATCATCCAAGCCCACCCAAAGCTTGGGCCAGTGACAGCTCCTGACTAAAGAGTTTTCTCTTGGAAGAAACAGCTGATTTGTGAAGAAGCACCTGTGCCTGTCCAAGGGTAGAAGGGTAAAAAGAAAGCCATATTTCTACTTTTCTGAGCATCCAGGATAACAGTGATGGCCCTCTACATCAGAGGCCCCATTCTATCCCCCTGAATGAGATTTCCTATACTCTAAAGTAGCATAAACTTGCATGAATCATGTCCCATAAACATCTTGTCACTGCCAGGATAAGTTTCATGATTAGTCCTCCATTTACTTGAACAAGCAAAGCTAAGTTTTCTGTAAAGAAAAAAATAAACTGAGTTTTCATAGGTTTCCTTTGTGGCTCATCAATACCACAACACAAAAGAATGAGGGAAAAATTCCTACAATCTCAGACCTGACTGGAAATCACAAAGTAATTTGCAGAACAAAACTGTCCTTGCTTTGCTGATTCTTTTTTTGTTCACAAGCAAGAAGCTACTCTTGGTATCAACCAGGCCATTCCTGGATGAAGTAGGCACCTGCTTTAGCAAAGCAGCACAGGGCTCCTCACATGGAGCCGGGGAGATTCCACTGTGAAACTACTCCAGATTTTCCATCAAAGCTCATTTTAAGGATTTATAACTTGGATAGAGACATTCTTTCCACACTGTGACTTGGCATTAAAGAACTTGGGCCAGGGATCAAACTAACCCTCTTTTCCAGAATTTCTTTTTAAGTATGGGAAAGCAAATTTCTGATATATAGAGATGCAAAAATATAAAGATATACTTTTGTTCTTTTCTTGTGAGAAAACAGTTGCAAGTAAGACTGCAACTGACTTTCAATATAAAGTCTCCATCTAACTTGTGCTTTCTGAGGCTTAGAAACTGATTTGAATTGTCTAGTTTCCTCCCGTGGAAGAATAGCTTTGCAAATCAAAATAAACAAAATAAACTGCTTGCTTTCTGAGCTACATATTTAAAACAAGACACTTTAACTCCTGCTATTTTTTCTCTGGGCTTTGATGCTTAAAAGTTGTTTGTCACTGACTATGATTTTAATATCAATAAATACATTGGCACACATTCAGCACACCAGAGAGGTGCTAAAGGTAAGACAACATTAATATGAAGTAAATATGTTAACGACTTCTAGCTGAAGTGATCTTAGCCCCTTCTTACTGTCATTAATTTCTATTAAAACAGGTTTTGGTGATGAATGTGTGAGTGGCAATGGTCATGTGTGCACAACCATTTTGCATTTTGCTGTCTAGCTGAAGCTTAGAGAAATGAAATTGTGCTTACACAGATGACAGCCTACACATATACTTCTTCAGTTCAAGAAATGTTAAACAGTGTTTTAGGAATTGAAAGACTAAGTATGCAGCTCAATACAGCCGGAATACCACTGTACGGATTTCCCCTTTATCACCATTAAAAGCACCATCCATAATAAAGGCCTGCCCATTCTGATGATAGTAATGTTTAAATGAGCAATCATCCAGCACAATAAAATTTATGCCAGAAGTAAATTCTGCCAGTCAGTAATCCTGAATAACAAAAGAAGATATAAGTCTTATCAGAATTTTGTCAACAGAAGGCTTTTCATCCCAAATGAGATTCAGTATTATAATTTTCCTAACTACTTAACAAAAGACCTCTCATATACAGCTTTTGTAACCCAGCCAGATCTGGAAAGATCATATAATGAAAAGAAAAAGGTTCCAGATTCCTACTAGAAATGTTCTTAAACCCCTTTCTTTCTATGATAAAAGGGGAATCTGCCTAAAGGTGAAGACTCTGGTGGCACATCATATGGAAAGAGGAGTGTCTCAAGAAGGGAAGTCCTTATGACATGGGGACTGTCTTTCACCTGTGTTCAATCTGCAGTCCCTCATACAAATTTTCTAACACATATCCCACCCTTCTATGTTGTGTTACATACTTCTACACAACTATAGCATACCCCAAAATAACAGCAAAGATATGTGATTCATAACTCTGAATTTTTCCACCTACAACTTGTCTCTGAAGACAGCAAAAAAAGAAAACCCCTCTTAGCTCAATATTGAAACAGCAACCTCAAGATCCAGCCCTCCTGCCAAAGAAAAGGAAAATATATCCAGCAGTAGTTAAAGTCACCACTTCTCATTGAAGAGTTTTTTAATACCAAACTAGTACATTCTTCTGCTGAATACTGAGATACTGATATGCAAAATTCAGGTCTGGAGATCAAGGTGGTTTAGATAATAGATAACAATGAAGATGTTATCATAATGATCTGAAGGTACTACACCCCTGAAGTGTAGTACCTTCCATTATAAGATTGCAAACCCATTTACATAGGATCAAGGCTTAGCTATGTAAAGATCCATCCTTATAGACAAGTTATTTATTGAGGCTTTGAGATAGGTAAGGTTTATAGCTTTGCTCACACAGACATCTTTGCATAAACACTGGACTCTATTGCTTGAAACTAGTATCCAAAGTATGATATCTGCATCTCTTCTCCTACAAACAAGGTGGAGACATTTTATTTATTAATGTATTACCGCAATCTTCTGACATAAATTTTAGGACACAGGAAGAAATGACCTGACGATGTTCTGTAACAGCAAAAGGCTGATACCTCAAGAAAGGTCTTGAAAAAGCTGTGTGGAAATGGAAGCACATTTTGCTTCCCCCCTATAGTTACCACCTGACATGTAAGTATAGATGGTACTTTATTTCTAGGCATATGGTGTTTGTTGTTTGTTGGGTTTTTTTGGTTGTTTGTTTGGTTTTTTTTTTACTTCAAGGCCAAACCCATACCTCTTATAACAGAAAACAGTTGGTGCCTCTGTGTTTGAGGTCTGATATCTGGGTTCAAATGACTAGCCTTACACAGGGCACCCATCACCCTCGAGGAACTGTTCTCCACATGTGCAACTCTTCACTAACTGTCCTGTTTCCTTTTAAAATACACACTCTAGTGATACCCTGTCTCTTGGATAACAGATTAGAAATGAAGGATAGGGATTGAGTAGCTCACTTTAGAGAGCCACAGCCTTTAAATTTAATTAAATCCATATCTTCTACCTCCCACACAATCACCCCCGGGATTAAAGGCTTCTGTAAAGTATTAGGAAGGGGATACTCTCATTGCAACCACACCACTATGCAGAAAATAACTCAAGATTTAGGAAGTTGTGAGCAGGAAGCAGAGGATGAAGAAGAAAGGGACTCACTGAAAACACAAACAACTCTGCTGGCTAGAGATTACAACACTCACTTTAGACAGAGGAGATTGTGCTCCAGCCTTTTCTTCCAAGAGCCTTTCTGTATTTTGTCCTACACACCCAAGGGAGAAACAGAAATGATTCTAGCAAAAGGAGCATCACATCTCCTCTCAAATGAGTCCCTAAACCAGTAGCCTACCACCTGGCATCCCATGCCATGCTATGCTCAGCTGTTTTCTGAGACTGCACTAATGGGTTCACCAGCTCCTCGGGTAGCTCTGTCTGCAAAAGCTGGCACTCCAGGAAAGCTCTCACAGCTGCTTTAATCGTACAGAGGCATGTGGGGTATCACTTTGGGGATGGGACTTCCACTGACAGCTCTCCCTTTAGTCTAGTATTTTAGAACAAGCAAAACTGCTTTTCCTGACCTTTCCCATTAACCTTTTAACTCCCTAATAAAATAATAAGAACAATAATCTAATCATGCTAGTTATTTTGATTTTTTTTTTTTAATCAGGAAACAATTACTAACAATAAGTAATAAGTATTTAATTCTGGAACACTGCAGGGTTTTTTTTTTGCTAGCTCAAACTTTTTGTTACAGTAGGCAGGTGCTTATTACACCTGCCCTTTAAATAAACCTTCCTGGCAAGGTGCTTGACTCTGTTATAGCCAACACAGCTTCTGAGCATTCTCAGAAGTACAATTTCATGTCTGTACAGATCCTTAATGTAAAATCCTGGGATGGCTATGGATGGACTATAAGAGCTGCCAAAACAGGCAGCTGCTGAGTGGGAGTTCTGAGGATGAGAATGATGGATACAGGGACCTAAAATGCATGTGAGGTAGGTCATAGGACCATAAATTCTTTGGGGGAGGAGGGAAGGTCATATTTCATATTTCAGGAATTACTTTACAAAGGCTACCCTTTGTTAAAAGTTCAACCAATTACTACATAATTTAGTGTATAAAATAAGAATGGAACAGAATAGTCCTTAAAACAAGTTTTTCCTTAAATTCTTACAGTTGTTCTTGAAGGCCTCCAATAATAGAGAATTGCCTTTTTTAGTAGGACTTGCTGAATGTCTCTCATTTTAGATGGAAATGTAAGAAGAAATGATTTGGAGGCACTTCCTGAAAATGTAGAACCCTAATGCCTTTTTATTCTTTTTCATAAACTTGTGAACTACAAGTTGAAGTAGAAAGTGGAGCCTGAAATTTTATCAAACTGATGTACCTCAAGCTCAGCAGTCCCATGGAAAGGCTTTGCACCAGATGGCTTTGTTGTCAGCTGCCCTGGGCAGGTTCATGTTACTTCCCTATCAGCAATAAAATCCCATACTTACATCAATGTTTCATTTTATGTTACTGTCATTATCTTGTTACAGGTTATAATGGTATTGGCATATTTTGCCTAATAATTATTCCTGAGCAACAACAGTAAAACTCTTTTAAGTCTCAAGCTCTGATCTAGAAGCTGCTGAACCACTCAAGTTCCATCTGTGTCTCTGACTGAAAAAGATGTTCCATACATTGAAGAACAGTGAAAGTGGACAAATGGCTTCTCTAGTGTGTAGTTTTA
>JBCJKH010028556.1:4797-18656 GCA_039877255.1 Loriculus beryllinus | reverse complement strand
AGTTCTGGTGTCCTCAACATAAAAAGGACATGGAAGTGTTGGAACAAGTCCAGAGGAGGCCACAAGGATGATCAGGGACTGGAGCACCTCCTGTATGAAGGCAGGCTGAGAAAGCTGGGGCTGTTAAGTCTGGGGAAGAGAAGGCTGTGTGGAAACCTCATAACAGCCTTTCCAGTATCTGAAGGGGGCATACCAGGGTGCTGGGGAGGGGCTCTTCATTAGGGACTGTAGTGACAGGACAAGGGGGTAATGGGTTAAAACTTAAACAGGGAATGTTTAGATTGGGTATGAGGAAGAAATTCTTTACTGCTAGGGTGGTGAGGCACTGGAATGGGTTGTGCAAGGAAGTTGTGAGTGCTGCATCCCTGGCAGTGTTCGAGGCCAGGTTGGATGAAGCCTTGGGTGGCATGGTTTAGTGTGAGGCATCCCTGCTTATGGCAGGGGGGTTGGAACTAGATGATCTTAAGGTCCTTTCCAACCCTAACTATTCTATGATTCTACGATCTCCTTATTACTTTCACTATTCTTAACTTCACAAGCTTATTTTGATAGTAAGTACTGAGAGATGGAGGGAGACTATTAAAGCAACTAGGGAAAGAAGCTAAGGGAGGAATACGAATTGTAATTGCTACAGGTAAGTCAGAAGCATTTACAAGCAATTTCAGTTTCTAAAATGGATTACAATTTAAGTCCAGTATCTGGAGGCTTAATTTGGCAGGCAGATAAACACTACACAGGGCTTGGCTTGCTCCCAGCCCCTCCAGTGGCATGTGAGAGAACTGGGAAAAAACCCCACCAAAACAGGAAAAGAATGAACTCTATCCCAGTCAAAGCCAGGACAAAGGGCGAGAGACTGTCTGATAGCTTGGTCTGATTGAACTAAGATGTCAAAAATACTGCAACACTGCAGTACATTAAACCTGCCCATTAGAGACTAAAGCCTACATCCACTTATCACTCATCTTACATAATTAAAACCCAGAGTATTATAGAGAAGTTGTAAAGATTCAGAAAACAAACTAAACCACAGCAGTATATAATCCAGACTATACATGAAATATTAGAAACAGTACTTGCATGAAGACATAATTTAGTTTTTATCGTCTTATGAAAAAAAACATTACTTGCAAAATGCATTTCATTATTTAACAAAAGCACATTCAGTTTAATTAAGCAGTGCTTTAGTACATGCATTGATTTTTTTATTTTATGAAAAAGGTTCAGACAAATGTTTATGAAAATCATTAAGAAAAACCATGGAGTATATTAACTGTTCGTCTACTTATTTCTAATGTATGCACTGTTGTATCTACATGTAGTATACCAAATCCATAGAAAGAACATTTTGACCACAGTCTCTGCAATTTTTTCACATTTCACTGGAACATTTTCCTTCCACTATGTACAGGTACGTTTTTAAAAGTTTGCAGCAGGTTTAGAATGCAAAGTCTGGGTTCTGTAATTTCCAGTTACCCTTGTAAGATGAGTCAGTAAGGCATGCCTACCACACACTTCTCACTTCATCAGATTTAAAGAGAAAAGCAACAGCCTCTTCAGGTTTGGTTGGGTTTTTTTTAAGCTATTTCTTATACCAGATGCATTCAACTACTGTGAACTAGAAAAGTATGGAAATTACAAGCTTTCAAAATAACTACATGACAAATTTAATCTCACTTGACTGAATGAAATATTTACAGAAGACAGCAATTTATTATTCAAACATGTCTGGAAATGAGGTTCTGAATCCATGCTTCAGTCTTTCAGGTCTTTCTCAAAATGAAATTTCCTTCCTCAATCAGTCCCAAGATACTGTTTTTAGCTATTAACTATTATTTCCTAAAAACCTTTAATCAAAAATTTAGAAACCCCACAAAATTCAGAACATCTAGAAAAGAGTTATTTTAATGCAAAAATCTTAAGATTTTTGGGGAATTACTGGGACATACAACTTAATTTCTAGATACATATTTGTGACATGTAATAGTTACTTTCAATACTTTAGAAGTCAACAAAATGATAATTACTGCAGCTACTGAGCACACAAATAGGACTTTCAGATGGACCTGAATCCCTCTTGAGGTTAGCCACTAGCAGCCTTTTTTGGAAATGAACTCTGAAAGGGCTTTGTTAGAAATTTCCCTTCCATAAAACATTCTAAGTGGAGTTCTCCTCTCTGCTCTGGAAGGCATTTCTCTACTAACATGTTTACTTCTGTTCTCCCTGCAGTGTATGCAAAGGAGGACCTGCTGATGCTTAGTCAGGCTGCCTGCCCCGCATGGAGAGCAATGCAGAAAGACAAGCTCTCCAAGAACGCCACCAGCTGTTTGGACCACACAACAGTTGTTTCCCAAGGAGAGATTTTCATTATTTATTACAAGGGTATAACATGCTTTACACTGTGACGTAAACCGAGTTAGTTCAATTTGGAGATATGTAATGTACAGCACAATGTATGTCACTTTTCAGGGTGCAGATTCAAAGTATAGTGTAATCTGTGGTACATATGTCAAGCATCTTAATCTCTCATCAGAGTTCTACATTTACCACATAAAGTATATCAAAGCCCAATGAGCTGTACATTTATATGTGGAACAAAGGAAATTTAATAGTAATTGCACTGGACCTAACTTTGGGATGCAGGTGCAGCAGGTTTCTGAATTTCACATACATTTATGTTTCTGTGTACATCAAATGGAAATTTAATTACCCAATTGAAATTGTTCAATTTCAAATCTAGAACAATTCAATCTTTATTATCTTTTCAATTTATAAACTAAATGGAAAATAATTCTTTCTAGAATGATGTAAATCCACTTTCACTCCACACTGTATGGCAAAGACAGGACTACTTCTGTTCTCCTCCTTAGTAGTAACTAATACCAAATCACTTCACACGTGTTTTGGCTAAAGTTTCCATACCATTAACTGACACTTGCAAATAACTTTTATTAAAGTTTGCAACAAATCTGAAGAAACACTTTAATGGGTTGCCCAAGGAAGTTGTGAATGCTCCATCCCTGGCGGTGTTCAAGGTCAGGTTGGATGGAGTCTTGGATGACATGGTTTAGTGTGAGGTGTCCCTGCCCGTGGCAGCGGGGTTGGAACTAGATGATCTTAAGGTCCTTTCCAACCCTAATGATTCTATGATTCTAAATTATGTAACATTTTGCACAAAATGGAAGTCCTAATAGCTAGGAACTGAGTATGTGACTGTAACTCACGATAATAGACAAGAAGCAGTTGCTCCAGTGAAGAGCAGTAGACAACTAATGCGTCAGCAGGGAAGAAGGAATATTATATAAGTCAACAAGGCTTACGTTGTATTCTTCCTGGCACAGGTATCTGATACAGACCCACACAAGGAAGCTTAGATAGAAAAAGCATTTTTCTTAACAGCATCCAGGAGCTCCAGGTGAGAAAAAGAGCAGAGTATATAACCAGCACTACACTATGTCAATGAGGCTGCCTGTACCCAAGTCTGTGCTCTGAGAACGCACCTGGTTTCTCTGCCTCCCAGTGCATAGTGTAGACATGGTACTATTTAACTTTGATCTTTTTTTCTTGAAAATGACTTTATGCATAGTGAACAAAATCTTCCTTTATGAATCTCCACTGTGCATTTTTTTCCCTGTTTACACTGTCTCAAAATATGAATTAATTTATGGTCTGAATTCAGATCTTTGTCACACTGTTGATGTATGTAACCTGAGGCTTTTACCAGTCTCTCTTTTTGTCACCAAGCTAATTTTATTAGGCTTGATGACGTCCAACCCTCCTGGCTCAGGAGCACGAGATACGCTGACTACCCCATGAGGTCCATTCACACGAGACCACCAGCCATGAGGCCTTGCTTGTCGTGGCATACATCTCTTTGTTAGCTCCTAAGAGCCTTTGTAGCAACTACTGCAAATATAAACAGGAAAAAATTGCTGGCATCAAAACCTTAAACTGCAAAGGAGCAAACTCTCACTTTATGTGAGAGAAGTGTCTACCAGCACATTTCTGCTGTGTCCACCATATGCCAAACAGTTACTATTCTGGCTACAGGATATGCACACTCCAGTTTTTAAACTGAAACCCAAAGTACAACCTAATTGTAAGAATAATATTCATGTAGTGGATAGGTGGAAACAGCCATGGTTATGCTCATTTTTGAAAACTCCTGGTATGGCATTAATTGAGCTAAAACCACATTAATGGTTTCAAAAATCTAAATCAACCTAGAAACAAATTACTAACAGTCTCTCAAGAAGAAAAATCTGCCTCTACAGTTTTCACTGCTGAATACTTCTTAGCTACAGGTACCTGAGAAATTACTTATAAAGTGGTCACAAGACAGATGGAAAACAGCAACAGAGACCATGAAAGAATACTTTTCCTTATTTCAAACAGTACAAAATCTCAGCTGGTTTACAAAACAGTGACAGTGCAAGTCAAGTTATCACCAACTCCAGAACAAAATTCTATTGCTTCAGTCAAAACTACACGACACTTTGAGCTACTACACTGCTTACACTCAGATAACCTATTCCTGCATTTTGGAATGGGAAACAAAACAGTGACAGTTTAACATTCAGCCATTCCTGCAAGCATGCCAGCACACTCAGACTGGGCGGCTAACACATACCGTCATTTATCTGCTATAGAGTTCCTTCCTCACGCAGGATTTGAAAGTAGTATACCTCTGTATAGGTTTGTAGCCCTGTGGAGCAGAAGATGGAAAAGTGCGCAGATGCAGACAACATGTGAAGGCAGCCAGAGATAAGCATAAGACAACAGTATCATGAAAATACAAAAAAATGGCTTTAAGTGATGAATAGCTAGAAGATACAGTATAGTTTGTGCTAGGTAAAACGTTTATAATTTAATCACGTTCCAAATCATTCAGTTTAAAATTTGAATTTATAAAGGAAAGGGAATCTTCATATATATTTTTAAATAAAAAAGACATGAAATAACTATTTTAAACCAAACATCAAGCAAAAATAAAGCTTTTAACGTCTGCACGCTTTAATAAGTTTATGGCAATACTCTGACTGACCGCTTGATGGCAGCTTAATATATTAGTTTGTTTCAAACTACTAAAACCAAAAGAGGTTTCAGATTATAATACTATATTGCAGAAAAAAAGAAATTTCATTTGATAAACTCTGTAAGACATTTTCCCAAATCATAGCTAAAATATGAGTATTTATTATGTTCCTATAAGGGGTAGTACCTGATCTCAGGTCTATGGCTGAACTTTCAAAAAGGCCAAAGCTGACTGATTGGGCTTGCAGAATTCCCGTTTCATTGGACTTGTGCAAAACTTCGCTCTTAAATACATTTGCGGTAGTCAGACTATATAACTACAAAATACATGGCCCTAGTAACCAAGCACTGTGATGCCCTCCAGTTCCTTCTAGGCAAACATTTTAGTAAAACAACTTTTTTAAAAAGTTGAATTACTAAGTATAAGATGGTAATTGTAAAATCATACTTTAAATTATAGGCCTATTTTAAACTGTTAGTTGTAGATGTTTTTAGAGTGGTAATAAAAGACTACAATGATTTGGGCAGACATTAATTGTAAGGTACTTAACATTAAAATTGGGTGTTTACACTTTATAAACAGGCTCCAATTTCTCATGGTAAAAATTTCCATGTTGCTACAAAAAATACTGCATAGACAGACGCTATAATGTTCTTTTATCTGTGTAATAGAACTGACCAATCTTAATATGGATTCAAAACACAGTAATTAACAAAAAAAGGTTAGTGATTTGTTAGTTTTAATTTGGAACAAGACAACACTTGAGCCACCACAATGTAGGAGTAAGGGGTAAATTTTACTTGTTCTGGCCAAGCTAAATGCTATGTAACTTTTAATGTACAAAGAATAGAAAGTAATTAATGATGCATTCCACCAATTTGTTCTGGGCAAAAGGTTCTTAGGTGTTTTCTTCTTTTTTCATTCTAAAGTGAGATTGGGGTTGGAAAGGGGTGTTTATTAAACTGAACATACTAGTATTTAGTATAATTAATTAAACAGAATATACTAGTAATTAGTATAATTGTCGTAATTATACTAATCATACTAATTACACTAATATAATTAGTAAACTAAAAAGACTGTACTTTTTTAGTATATTAAACTAAAAAAGGGCAAATTTTTTGCAGGTTTTACTATTACCCAGTCTTTGAAAAATCGTGTTTGTGTGACACTTAAGGAAAACTTACTGGAAATTGTAATTCTTAATTTTGGTACTGTAATTGTCCTGGACTACTAATGATTAGTGAAGGGAATGTATTTTTCTGAATAATCTAACAAATGTGCATGTAGGCGTGTCTAAATATAACTGAATTTTAGGAGCAAAATCATTATCATCTCCTGTGCAAACCAGGAGATCTCATATCCAACCAAAATTAGATATTTCAGTTATGAAAGACGGTGCTATTCTTCTGTACATCCTTGGCTATTCTTTACAGTTCTTTTACAGGCCACTGGAATGTTTTATAGTGGCCTATGCAAAAGAAAGACACGTGCAAAAGACTGAACAGTGCTGGATTATGTGATTTCTGTCATGCATTTTGTGAAATAGAAACATGTAATACGTTTACAAGAATTACTTAGTAAGCAGACTGTTTTCTTGTTAAATTAAACATACATTGCACACTTACAATTAGTAAACAATTAAAACATACAGCTGAACATCTTGAAACAAGTTATGAAACAATCATCATTCCCACACCATAATAAAAGGAACTGAGGACCAACAAAGAAATAAGTTTGTTACAAATGCATTTTACATTTGATCATAATATTACAATAACAAGTAGACTATTAGACTCAACACAACTTCACAAAAAGTTCTAAAATTATATTGAAGAAGCTAACTAAAAATGAGTTAAACTATAATATAGAAGTAACATACTGGAATGTGAATTCAGGAACTATGATAGTGTTTCAGATTTATGTCTAAGTGATTATGTTGTCAGGAAGAACATAATTTTACATTTGGTAAAAAAATGTTAATACCTGCCATGTGAAGAACAGAAAAAAAGTGACTTTTATTGATCATACTCTAATGAAAAATTTTCTGCTACTATAAAATTCCCCTGTACTACACAGAACCTGAAGATGGCAGCAAGGCCTATACATTCACCTAAAAGGCGGGATTTAAGAGCTGTTCCCTATGAAAAGTTTCTGCAAGTAATTTCCAGCCCTCTACCTTATCATAAATTTAATATATAAGACAGATGGGTAAATTATCAAAAGCATCTTTGAACTAGAATACAGCATTGTTTAGCAATTGTTTATTTAAAAATTAAAACTATCTTCTGCTGCGCCTCTTTTTGACAGTCATTACCAACACTTGGTACTTTAAATAATGTTTTAGAAGAGGCTACCCTTTAACTACACTGCCAGAGCTCAAGAGAGACAAACTCTCTTTTCCCTGCAAATAACCCAGTCATTATAGATACCCTTGTCAAAATTCTTAATGTCTATCAATCACACAATACCAAAAAAGCAACAGTATGCAGAGGATTTCCCATTTCCAATTTAGTTTGTGTACTATAAAGGTACTACTCTATGTATTGCTTCCTAACAAAACAGTCAAGAATTAAAAAGGAATTTATCTTATATACTGATCAAGATTTCGATAAAACATATGCCTTTAAACATGCGTACTATTTGCAACATACTGGTACTACAGGTGCTAAAGTATACGGCGGAAGTAGTAAAGTAAAAAATTAGAATCCTTACCCTAAACCCTCGATTGAGTCTGTCTTTCATAATGCCAATAAATTCTTTGTAACTCAGCTGATCGTCTCTGTCAACATCAAAAATCTTGAACACAGTGTTCACCAAATGTGGTGAAAGCTTCACACCTGTGGCTACATACACAGCCCGTTTGAATTCGTCTGCATAAAGAGAACATCAGAAGAAAGAACAAAACAGAATTAAATTTAACTGTACTTTGTGACAATGTATTATGAAATACAAGTAAACTTTTGAGTTTTTAGATTTAAGCAGTGCAAAAAAAAGAAAATGTGAAAATTAGGATTGAATTTCACAGTTCTAAACCAAGTAGTTCTCAACTGATATAAAATGATGCTTTTTAATTGGTACCAATTATCTTATACAAAAGATTAAGAGCCCATATACTATGTGTAATAACAAAATTAGAGTATCATAACTAAACTTACGTTACATATACACCATTGGCATCTACTTAATTGCCATTCGAAAACAGAACCCAAGAAACAGAGCACACAGAAATCAGCACAGTCCTTTGGTAAGGCCACATGAAGTAGGATTATGCTTGTGTGACTGTGTCAGACCCATGAGGATGCTACTTCAGAGCATACAAGTCTGACCAGCTCATGTACTGTTCACCTGCACTCCCCAACCATCTTAACTATTGTTATTAATGATTTTAGTCAGAAGATACCGGCTTAGTTCTTTCAGCACCCACTTACTGATTTGTTCAAAAATCTGTCTAATCCCTCTTCAGACCTTCCGACACCATTTCCTTCTACAACCTTTGTAGAAGGTCAGGTTCCAGATGCCCACTGTGTAAAGAAATGCTTGTGTTTGCTTCAAACTGATCTCTTACTGGTGTCATCAAGTGTCTCCTAACTCTTACATTGCAGGATGTGGTGACTAACTGTTCTGCATTCAGTTTATCCAGCCCTTCTTTGTAAACCTTTATCATACCTCTTATGATATACCTGAGCCTGTTCCTTTCAAAGCTGGAGTCCTTTTTAGCCATTTACCTGAGACATTAAAACTACAGACTAGGAATTCCAATGCATTTTTGTAGTTTTGTCAACAGTTGTGTATCTTTATCAACAAATTTTTATATGAATATACTTACCCTGACCTATGGAACGACATGCAAAATTATACATTTGCATCGCAATTGTAAAGTCTTCTAGGTTGTT
Organism: Loriculus beryllinus; assembly: GCA_039877255.1. Classification (NCBI taxonomy): domain Eukaryota; kingdom Metazoa; phylum Chordata; class Aves; order Psittaciformes; family Psittacidae; genus Loriculus; species Loriculus beryllinus. The sequence goes on along the minus strand of JBCJKH010028556.1, from coordinate 9,728 downwards.
CAAGAACTGGAAAATGATCTAAACTCGTCAAATGTGATACCCTAAAAAATGGAAAGACAATATGCACCAGAAGAATTATCAGCAGTGATGACAACTGAATACATAAACCTTGCAGTTACACATGCCTACCAATGCTATTAAAAATGCACAGACTTTCTTTAGGAGCTGTTATTTCTAGCAATCCAAGACATCAGCTTAAATGAATCATTACTTGGCATCTAGTTAGCAAAAGGAGAAAAACATCCTGTGAGCAGGCAGCATGCCATCTGAACATTTTAACATGACTGCACTATGCCAAATAATCATCATGTTGCTTTAGAAGCTTCTACATATAGCACCATGAAAGATTAATATGGTCAACTGTGAGAGTAGCTGCCTATAACTTCACAGCCTAGACTACTTTTTCTTCTAAATGGAATCCCTAGGTTTTTATTAGTATTGCAGGGTATCACTGCAATAAAATAGAGCATACATTTTATAATTTTCAAATTATAATGTTATTACAAGTGTAAAAAAGTGCAAATATATGAACAATGCTCCCATGGCAGCAAGATGCAAAGTCCATTCTCAAAAGCCTGGGAATTTACTTTTTCCACTGTACTGACAGTGTATTTACCAAGCCAGTGATAAGAAGCTATGAAAAATGGCAAAATCTTTTTTCACTTATGGGAGGTATAGCGTGTGACATACTGATGTATGTTACTGGTCGAGCGCCAGGGTACTCCCAGATTGCAGCATCAGCAAACCTGTAACTTTGTGTCACAACTTTCTGGTGGAAATATTTCTTAACGACAGTCCCACAAGAGATCAAGAAGAGGAAACTACTGTGGAAGGCTTGCCATCAGAATAGTGGCATTGAAAGACTTAAGAGATGAACTTCCAAGACTACTTCTCTGGTTTAAAAGACAGTGTCTATGTTTATATTTACTTATTCAACCTTTGCCATTCAAACAAGTATTTCTGTATTGCAACTGTAATTTTTCAGTTACCTAAGATGTCATTGCTGTACAAGCCCCAAAACATATTTTTTCCAGATCCCCATATATATGGAAATCTTCATTCCACCCTAAACAAAAAAAAAAAAAAAAAAAAAAAAACAAAAAAAAAAAAAAAAAAAACCCCCCCCCCCCAAAAAAAAAAAAAAAAAACCACAAACCAAAAAACCCCAAAAAACAAAACCCATGAGCAATATATTATGAGGTAGAGTGGTGACTAACTACCTGGACCAAGGGAGAAGGGTAGGCTCACAACTATTGTGCAGCATATCCGGGAGGAGGTGGGGCAGAGGGAGAGCTGCAGGAGAAGGGAGTGAAGAGGAAAGGCAGCAGGAAAGGGTGATGACATAGTTTGATAGAATTGATTTATGAATCACTGACTTCATGAAGTTAATTCTATATTCAACTTTCCCTCTGCTGCTCCTCCACTCCTAATAAAGTTGTCTCTGTTCTAAACCCTTGAAGTCATTGTTTGTTATTAGGGAAGTATTGCTCATGAGGCAGACACAATGCTCATTTAATTTCCCAGCTTTCCCAGGAGACTCTTGCGGGTATTATTTAAGGGGTGTTTTCAAAGGAACATAAGCATACTGGCCATCTTTACTACCACAGCACCTTCACCTAGACAGTTTAATACATCAGTCAACATTTGCAAGTCATCAGTTAATCAACAGTGAGGAAAGGTAAATTGACATAAATATCCAATCCTAACTGAATGATTTCATTAGCTTTGCTCTAATACAAATAGACGCCCTTGGAGACGTACATTCTCACTGGACACTGGCAGTGAAAGTGTTAACTGCACGAAAAGAAAGCGATAGAATTATGAAAGCACAGAGACAGGTAAAATTTTCCCAAAGGCTGCGTGGGAGACTTTATAGAGGGAGAGTGTGTAGTGAGATCAGACATAATTTAGCTACTGTGTGTGCTACTGTACGTGGAAGGAAGGAAGTCTCCAAACTCTGGATTTAACATACCTCTCCACAGCCACATCACAAAGCGCCTGGGAGTGACTTGTCCCTCCCAGCCCCTGTGGGAATCAATCTGAGGAAGCTTGATGCTATAGAGATGTTTCCTGTATATTGTGTGGGAAACTCAACTAAGTGCAAACTACCGGCAACAATGAGACAATAAATTATAATAAACAGAAAAAATAGCATTGGCTCCTGAAATCAATGGCTGGAGCTCATGAGACTTTCACAGCATTGATAAATGAATAAATATAACAAAAAGCATTGGGTTTTAAAAGAATGGGGTTTTATCTGCACTAAAAGTCTCATTTTCTGCTAAATACATGCAAAAAATAACCACCACTAAAGGACTTTGGCTGAGATTTTCAGCTCTGGAAAGGTGATTTAGAAAGCTGCACAAAACTCCAGATTCTTATTCCTTTGCTTGGCCCTGAAAACAGCAGCACAGTCTGAAGAAACAGCCACCTTCTAGCAAACCCATTGTATCATCTATCCCTGTCTGCTACTCAGCCTCCATGACATGATCACATCTGAAACATGAGCCAACCCCCTCCTTCTGAAAAGTTATAAAATACAGCAATAAAAACTGAGAGAAAAACTACTGGAACAAACCTGCTGTCCAGTGAAGAAGACCTGGAACACTCTGAGAATCGATTACTGTTCAACTTGGCACATATGCTATCTTACTGAATTCAAAGAAGTGATCAGTAAGAGCTGAAATGGGGGGGAGTAAAGAGTATGCAGTACTTCAGGGGAGACCCTGAAACACCTTGCAAGCACAAGCAAACTGCAGTATTAAGCACTTTTCATTTACTGCCCTTGTGATATTCAATCTTTGCAAAAGAGTTTAAGAAAATGCTTAACTTCAGCTTAGGAGAGCAGCCCCACCAGAGACAAAATTAAGTTCAGTCTCCAGAAAGCTCAGGATCTCGTGGTGCCATGCCCTGAGTGAAAATGCCTAGCTGAGATAAAGCAGCAAGGTTTAGCTTGCATTAGACATCCGTTCAACAGTGAAAAATCTGACAGAACCCAACCAAAGATTTTTGAGGTGACATGAGTAAACTGTGCAGAGTGAAAAGTTACTCTAGGGGAAAAAAAGAAAAGAAAAAAAGAAAAGCTCCAAACCAGCAAAACCAAAACAACCCAGCAGCAGGAGTATATAAACACACTCCAATTGTTCCCAAGTTAATGTATTTAAATGAGTTTTAGCTGAATCATATATCAGTAGAAGATCATGACACAGGAGCAATAACGTGCCCAGGTTTTTACAGAATATGCATTTTGAAAAATAAACTGGATGGCTTGTTTTCCAGTACTCCAGAATGACTTGCAGAAGAGAATGTAAGAAAATTGATACACTGGACCTTTTATTCCAGACAGGAAAACTGCCCAGTGTAATGGAAACTGGCTAACTGACACATGGAAAGCAATTCTAGACAGTAATTTGGCTGTTGAGTAACTTCTTGTAAGAAGGCAGTCAGCACTATGGAAGCATTCAGTGCTATGGTCATTTTAAATAACGATTGGAAGAAGGAACATTCATTGTCTCGATTAAATTAAAAAAATATAAAAAATTATAGACAATAAATAGTGTGAGAGGGTGAGTAAAGTTTGATTTCCTACGGAGAGGCAGTCTTCAGTGTGAAGAGAAAGTAATCGCACTGCTCTTGTCATTGCAGAGTGCTGTGTTCATATCTGGGTACCTCGTCACTGATACACGCAGCATACTTTAAGAGAAGCATGGGAAACAGTTAAGAACATGCAAGAAATGACTTAAAAAATATCAGAGCTAAGTATGCCTAAACTTGGCTAAGGCTATAGAATACAATAGCAACCCCTAAATATTTGAACAAGTTAAAACTTAGCAACAAGAGAAATAACCAGATTAACAAGAACATACAGAAAAGTGCTTTTACAGAGTGATCCATTAATATCTGGGCTATAAATGATAGAAAGCTTGTCAGCAAGCACATTCAAAGTTAGATTGAGCAATATGCTGGTATAAGTACAAAAGGAGTTATTCTGTGGTAACAATTCAACCTACTTGATGCCTTCGTGTTTTCCATTTCTTTCAAAGCAGATAAACATCAGGATAAGCAAAATACATCACCTACCTTTTACCTTAAGAATGGTAAAGTTATTAATTTAATACAATATTTCTGAGAATTCCTCAGTTTAGCATAATCTTCACTTGTTCACTATGTATGAATAAATTGCTATAAGAGCTGAAAAGTTGTTGCACTACATGCCAGCTTCATATTAAGCATTATCCTAAATAGTTCATGTATCTCTAAATGCTTCTTATATTAAACTATATGAAGCAAATATGGTACCGCATAAACAACATTCGACTGTAAATATGAAGGCAACCATTGCGGCTGCGAGACTGAGCAGGAGAGGGCAGCATAGACTAAGAGTAACTGCAGACATACAAGGTCCAGAAAATACCATGGATTTGACGGAGGTGGAGAAGGGAATCTTTAAGACTGCATGCACGCTGATCTGTCTTACGGGTGATGCTCAGTATATTTGAAACCACAGGAAGTTGTTACCAGCCCCTCATCAAAGAGTCTCCCCAGCCTCTTTCATGGTCAGTCTGTGCTTATAGTCCTTTTCCAAGGTGACCTCACCTGATGCTGCAGCTAATGTTTGTACTACAAGGACTGCAGCACATACGCACCTCATAGCTTCTCAGGTCACCTTCCTTTTGCACCCCAGGCCTCCTCCTCCTCCCCCCCCCCCCCCCTTTCCTGAGCTTAATGTTTAGCCAAAAATATCTTAGGCAGGATTTACGGGGGTAAAATATGAAAAACTGGTTTCTTGTGTAAAAGGTCAAGAAAAATGTGGAATTAAAATAAAATAAAATAATAAAATAAAATAGTAAAATAAAATAAAATAAATAAATAAAATAAAATAAAATAAAATAAAATAAAATAAAATAAAATAAAATAAAATAAAATAAATA
>JBCJKH010028555.1:0-20717 GCA_039877255.1 Loriculus beryllinus | reverse complement strand
TGGTAGCAGTAGTGATTTGTGTTATACCTTAGTTACTAAACTGTTCTTATCTCAACCTGTGGGAGTTACATTCTTTCAAATCTCCTCCCCTTCCCTCTGGGATTAGAGGGGATGAAGTGGAGGAGTAAGAGAGCAGCTGCATGGTTCTGAGCTATGGCTGGGTTTAAACCACAACAACATTGTGAAAAGATAATAGTGTTGGTGCATGAAAGAGCCACAGAAATTATTTGAGGATGCTTGACTTGCAGCAAGAGAGAAGTGAATTGTTCATCTCACTTGGATTAAAAAAAGACATGAAATGTCTTAATGCAATTTCTATCTGCATAAGTCCTTACAGGTTTTACAATACTAAAGGACTCTTCAATTTAGTAGATGGAGGCATAAGGCCTGTTAAGTAGGATCTCTAGCTAGAGAAGCTCAGATTGCAAATAAAGCCTGACTATTTAACAGTTGTGTTTAAGTAATTTCTGACAGTTTATTGAAGGGTGTGCTACTTTCTCCACCAGTGGAGATCTTAAGAAATTAAGACATTCACTGCCTCCCTGTTTTCCCCTTTCAGTGGATAATAGGAAGAACAGATGTCTCTTGTACTATCAAGAGGTTAATCCAGGATGGTCATAATGAAGGACTTCTGCTTTAACCATGCATGCCGGTATCTCTATGAGAAATATGGGAAAAAATAAAAAGTAATCCATTTATCAATGGTTGGAGCAGTAGAAATTTCCCAACATACTTCGTTTCACTATAATGATTCTCTTTCAACTGATTGTGTAGATCTTCCTTGGGTCCTTTCTACCACATAAGTTACAGTGTGCTGTCTACACCAAAATACTCACTTTTTTTGGAATAATTCTTATGGACAGTTTTAGTCAGCCCTAGCAGCAGGCCTAAGTTGGAAGTTACAGATGTCAGAGCTTCTACTTCTGTAATGCAAGGCTGGGACAGTTCTAGATCAGTTAGTACAGGTAAGTCTTATTTCTGACTTCTCCTTTCTTGCACTGTGCCCCATGCATGGAGCTGCTTTCTGAGTTGTTATTCTTAGATGCAAATACCACAAGACATAGAAGAAACTCATTTTGCGATTGAAGTTGCTGAAAGCATTATCTTCATTTGAGAGAGGGAGAGGGGCAGTTAAGGGAGGGAGGCACCAGTAGCATTTGTTTGATTTAAAAAGTTTTCCACAGTAACTTTCTGAATTTAGAAAGTTCTCTGGTTATCAGTACTAATATGAGATGGTTTAGGTAGGCAAATTTTTTAAGGAAGCTAAGTGGGAAGAGCATGAGCAGTGAGTTCCTGATGCTGTAGTTGTCTGACTCAGTATCAAATCATAGAGCAGCAATGGCTGCTGCCATTGGTATTTTAGTGGCTTTTGGAAGTCTCATATTGCTTGAGGTCCTTGTTAAAGGTGAAAAGGAAAGGAAACTGAGCTTCCTTAACATTATCTCACATGGGGGGCGTAATAACCAGAGTACGTCTAGACTAAGTGAACTTGCATAAATTAAGGTTGCAAGTAAAGATGGCAAGCCAATTAAATTGCCCCTGGACAATAAGCTGTGAAGTTGCTTGAAACATGAGGGAGTGTTTGTAGGTTAGGCATATGAATAGAAAATGCATATGTGTGAGAAGCAGACAGTGTCAGCACTATAGTTAAGAAGCCTGTTTACAGAAAATACCATTAACTGCCAAAAGAGCTTAGAGCACACCGAATTTCAATTGCTATTTGCATTTTACTTACATCACCCTGCAGTTCATGGTGGCTCTTAGTCTCTGTTATCCTGAATATCTTGTTTTGCTTCCTCTGGTAATACTGAAGAAGTAACTCCTGCTCTTTTTTCTCTTTCTCCCAGTGAAAGGTGAGGAAAAAAGCCTAGTAAAACATGGGATGAATGGAATAAAATCTTTAAAGAGCTGTTCTGAAAAACTGAGAAAAAGATTGTATGCATACATGGCATAGTAATGTGTCAGGTAGGGGGGAGAGATGCTTTCTTTTCAGAGAAATAAATGTGTATCTTGAAGGAAATGCTTGTGCTAATAATGAATTTGGTAAGTAAATGCCTAGATATGAAATGTGTGTGGTTTTTAGTATTTACCTCTCCATTAAGGCATTTAAACCAGGATGTCAAAAGGAAAAGTAGGAGGGAAAGAAATGGCACAATTAGCAGTTAATTTAAAGTAGCTAAAGTGTATTAGGCCCAGTCAAATTAACTATTTTATTTTTGTTCCTTGTTGTTTGTAATCTTGTAAGTATGAGTCATTTAAAAGCCAATCTGGCTTGGTACAGTGTGTGCTGTTTTATAGTGATTTCTCCTTGCCAGCATGAGCATTTCCTTGTTAATGTTTCACATCTGTTCTTTGTAATTTAGTGATTATGTGCAGGCCTCTGTGTCCTCCTTGTTTGTTTTAAAAGGACAACGAAAAGCTTCATTTGCGTTAGATTAAATTGATGTCTGTGATTTATTAAAGTTTGGGTGTCCTGTATCGTTGCTTTTCTGGTCTGTGTAAATGAATATTTTCAGCAGAAGATGAAAATGGTTGAATGGTTGGAGAAAGTCAGTAATCTACAGTTAGAATCGGTTAAATGTTTTAAAATTCAGTTGACAAATGTACAGCATAGATTTATGTTTCTTTCTTATCAGTCATGCTCAGGCTCCTTGCCTTGTTTTTGTTTTAGCAAGTATTTGGAAACCAGGTTTTAATTCTGTGGGAATCTATATTCATGCCCGCACAGGATATTCATGTCCAGACAAGAATATTTGCTGTTAAATAGAAATCCTACTTAGAGCTGATATAATTGGCTATTCATATATTCATATGGAAAGTGGTCAAAACATGTAGTTTTAGGTGACTGATTGTGTATAATAATACACAGTATGAAAGAGCAAATGACCACAGTGAACTCTGTTCAGATGTGAAAATAAATTATTTGCCTATTTTGTAATGCTTTAAAACTTTGTCTGACTCTGAAGTGCTGAAATACACAAAAGGGCAAACATAATCAGATGACTTAATAATTATGAATAGTTTTACTGGAGCACGTAATGGGCTTTTAGGAATTATAGAGTAAGGTTTATTATTTATACAAGAATAGAATCAAGAAAAATGAATCTGGTTGTGGAGATGATACTTTGCAATTAAAATACTACACAAGACTGGAGTCTGATTCTGATCTCTGCCAAAGTTATCTATATAACCTCCAGCAAATTAATTAGGCCTCTAGTCTTAGTCAGCCTAGAATTTAGATGCTGGGCTTTGAGAGCCAAGTGTCGTGAAGGAGAAGAATGTACATCCCTGGATAATCTGTTTGCTTTACTGGTACTCACTATTCATATTCGTGTGCCTGTGTGTTTACATATATGTACCAGTCTGTTACTGCTGACTTGGGTGAAGATGTTCTGGCCTAGGGATTACTGATATGAACAGGGAATTATCTTCATTGACAGAAAGAATGAGGGGATATGTGAGTCTGAGAGGAGTTTACACTGCATTTGGGTGAGGACTGGAATGAGGTTGGGGGGTGTTTTAGGAACAGGTATAGCGGTTGGCAGAGATTAAAGAGGAGGGTTTAGGCTTGCAGGAGTTGGACAACATCAGCCCTGAGTGCTGTGTCGAAAAAACAACTGAGCGGGTCCTGCCATCCCAGCTAACAGTGCAAATTGCAGCTGGAGTCACAGACCAGTCCTCCAGCTGATGGTCTCTCCAGTGATTGAGGCTGAGCAAGTGGAGAGAGAGGAAGAGAATCAAAAGAATGTAAAACCTGTGGGTTCAGATAAGAACAGTTTAATAATTGAAATAAAGTAAAATATAGCAATAATAGAAATATTACCAACAATAGCAATACTGATGATAATAGGGAAAAAATAAACAACAGAGAAATTAAAATTCAGAAAACGCAAGTGATGCACCATGTAATTGCTCACTGATACCAAGCCTGACCTGAACAACGATCAGTACCTTCTGGGTGAGTCCCTCCAGTTTATATACTGGGCATGATGTGCTGTGGTATGGAATACCCCTTTAGCTAGTTTGGGTCAGATGTCCTGTCTCTGCTTCCTCACGGGTTCTTGTGCCCCTCTTCACTGGCAGAACATGAGAGACTGAAAAGTTCTTGGTCAGGCTAAGCACTATTTGGCAATAACTAAAACATCGGTGTGTTATCAGTGTTGTTCTCAGACTAAAGACAAAACACAGCACTGCACCCGCTACTGGGAAGGAAATTGACTCTGTCCAGCTGAAACCAGGACACCAAGGAAGACTGTGAGGCTGATTGTGATCTTTAATTTTTTTTTTTCTTACTCCTATATTCACAGTGTTTGTGCACTTACATTTCATGTTGAATGCAGCAGTTACACACTTTTAAGCTTAAGATGGAGGGTTCTTCTCTGCTACTCATGGATGCTACTTGATTTTTGTGCCTTTGCATCATTCTTAGTGTTCTTCGCTTGAAAAGCAGGTACCTGTATGGCACAATGAGTTTAGGTCAAACATGTAATAAAACTTCAGAAAATTCTTGCAGCCCCCATGTGCTCAGGCAGCTGGGGAGGTAGAGGTACAGTCACAGGGTCTTTCTTCCATATAACTTTTTGAGTTTCCTCTTAGACCCCTGTAAATTCTTGGTATCTTGGAGCAAAGTTCTCCGTCCTAATTACAGGCTATGTAGGAAAATGCACTGCCTTTTGTTCATTTTGAACTGTTGTCTGATGCCCCTTCAGCTCTGATCCTGAGAGAGACAGTGAGCACCAGGCTCGACTTTCACTCTTTCCATCTTGCTTTTTCTGAAGTCATCTCTTTTTCCTAACTGAATGGTCTCAGTTTTCTTGCCCTCCACTGAACCCTTTATAAACCTATTGTATGCTTTTTGAGGTGAGGAATCAGAATTATGTACAAGTAGTATGTGCTATAGGGTTTATACAGGAACTTTTTTCTGATTTTCTGTTCTTTCCCTAATTATTTCAGTTTTTATTTGACTTACAAGGAGTCTTGAGTCAATTTCGTTGTAGAATTAATAGTAACAGCTCCATTTTATTATTTCTGCATATTAATATTCAGCAGTGTCCATCATTTTGTATGCAAAGCTAGGATTATTCATTTTTTTCTCTGGGTGCATCACTCTACATTTATGTCTGTTGCATTCCATCTATTGTTTTGATTGCTCACTCACTGAGACATAGAAGGTCCATCTACAGATCTTCACAGGTGGTCCTCATCTTTGCTGTCCTTAGTATCATCTGCAGAATGTTACATTCTTGGTCACTCTTTTCCCTAATTACGAATATGTGAACAGCACAGCTCCTAGCTTGGCTGTCTGCAAGACTTCCCTGATAAGCTGACTCCCCTGTGAAAACTCTGAGCACTTAATTCTACCTTGTTTCTTATCTTGATAACCAATTATTTATTCAGGCTAAGACCCTAACCTTCATCCAATATTATTTTGATTTCTATAACTGAAGGTATTGTTAACTTTTGTGGTGAGACGGAGATGGAGAGTTGCTGAAAACTGCCTGATTCGTAAGAATACAGATCTTACATTATTGATATAAGGTAGATTTTTATTTAGTGATTATGTCTTGCTGTAGAGTATCCACTTTGCTAAGGATATAAATAGTTTCTGGTTTATTGTATTTTAAACTCTAATATGGTTTTGATTTTATCATGTTTTTTAGGTTTTATCATTACAATAAAAAAGGGCCTTGTAAAATAATTTTTATCTGTAATATAAATTTCAGTTTATAGAAGAGCTGTTGACATCCTCCACTGCTAGGTACAGTCATCAAATAGGAAAGAGATTTAATTTTGTGTCTTATTGAAGTTGTCACATTAGGTATATAGTGCACATACTTCTTCTATTCATGATACTTAATTTTTTTATACCTAAGCTGACATTTAGATACAAAGAATAAATTTACTTGGCTATTTCTCAATATCCTATGAGAGCTACATCAAGAATCACATTTGAAGTACTGACATTTCCAGCAACAATAGCTGTATTGTATGCCCACTGGATATGTTGACAAAATCAAGTTTTGTTAGGAAAAATACGTATAAAAATTATTTGCAATAAAAGCAGGGAGAGGGAGGTCATTAGCAAAATACTGTCAATCTCACCTACTCAGGAGCTATATGGAATCTGTCATTTCTCTGCTGAATTAACTGTGTCATAGTTAATATTGGAGAAATGCCAGAAAATTATCTGAAATCTCTTTTTGAATCTGAAATGTGGAGGCACCAGGCAGCGGATTCCCTGAAGACAGTGTGCAGTAAAGTTGTCTGTGCAGCAGACAAAGAAATCATCATTCATAGCGCTGGTATAATTTTAGATTCAACCTGGTGAATAGACTCAATATAGAATATGTTAATTGTTGGTACAATCAGAACTATTTAAAAACTCTTTGTTTCCACCCATGATTAAGGGTGGTTTCAATAACCTTTGATTATGGCTTTCAGAAATGTTTTATCAATAAAATTCAAGGTAAATATTATGTCAGGGGTAAACTGTTTCTCTGCACCCAGCTGACTTTATAAAGTGTTCATAATCTGGTTAAACACAAGTATTATCAAAAATGTGTGTCATAAACTGGGTGCTTGAACTAATAGAAAGGTTTAATTCTTTAAACAGCTCCCACATTTGTTATTACACTGAATATAGTGTGGAAGTCAAAGAACTGTTAGATTGAAGAGAACAATCTTGTGAAGAGGCATAACATCCTTTGTTTTCCCTGCTTGGTAAGTATGGTGCTTCTGCTCTGTTTAGCAGCCATCACTGACTCATCTGAGAAATGGGAGATTATGTAGTACCTGTTTTTTCTTGGAAAAAGCATGGCAAGGTATTTATTAATCTTTAATATTTTGTTTACTTGCTCATACTGACAGCTAAACTTAGAACCTTCAAAGTTAGCACAAAATGTGGGGTGGTGCTGAGGCTACCTACAGGGAATTCCAATATTTATTTTGATTCATTGCAACTTGAATGAGAAGTTTTATATATCAGAAGGTATTATAGACGACTTTATATGAGCTTGCAAGAAATTAAATTTTTGGGATTTGTTTTGAAATGGGTTTTTTGTTATTTTTTTATCCTGGCTCCAGGTTAAACTCTTTTTTTTCTGAATTAAATTAGAAGTAGAAAACGTATTAACAATGCTAAAGTTCAAATTCCAAGAAAACACAATAAAAATTGTGGAGTCCAACTTCTAGATTTCTATAGAAATTTTAACTGACATAACTATGGTCTTCTGTGTTATGTGTGGAACACAAAATCTGTCATGCAATACATTTAAATAAGGAAACCAGGGAAAATAATTAATATATTTGTGGTACATTTCGTGTTGTTTTTGAAAGCTTTTTACTTGTCTCAGTGTTTTTCAGATGGTCAGGTAGCATAACAAAACAAGAACAGATATATATATGGTTACATAAACAAGCATTGTTATATAAACAAGTATATATATTTATGTATATAAGTCATAACCATATCTCTGTGTGTTCTCTTTGGAAACACTGTAATTTATTGCTATTTGTGAAGCAGAAAATCCATGAGATGTCTAATGTATGCTTCTCAGAAAACAATTCTGTTGAGTAAAAACAAGAGAAACTGGCTTCTCTTATGCTACTTGAGAAGTGTATGTGGTGTCACAGCTCTTGATTTGAGTTTGTCTGTAAGTCGGTATTTGACTCAGCTTACTTCTTCAGTTTCTCAAAGCTTGTCCTATAAGGGATTTCAGTATTCTTCAGAGAAATGCCTGAAATTTTAAAATATAAATCAGGTGATGTAAAATGGACTTGGGTTAAAATATGAGTAGATATTCAGATGTAGGATATATTGAAACACCTGAAAATCTTCTGCTCCTGTTTTAAATAACTTAATAGGCTGACTGGAGTTGGTTGTCATTAAAGAGTACCCTACTTGTCTAGAGGAAAACCACATGGTCATTAAACATTTAAAGACCATGAAGACTTTGATAAGTCTATGGAATAAATGATGGTGTCATTATCTTCTTTATCTAAAGGACATGTCTGTGACAGATCACTTTAAGGAGGCATGGGGCATATAACTTTTTTCTAGTATCTCCTGTCACACACAAAGAAGATCAGGACAGCAGATCCTGATAAATGTGGGCTGTAGAAAGCTCTCTTCTTCTCTTTAATACTTTTAAATACATCAGCTGATCAGATTATTTTGGTCTGATTTAATACCTGCTTCAAGACAACATAGAAACACAGTATGTTTTTAGTACTGCTACACATTATATATTTGATTACAGCATGTTTTTATATATGTCTTGGTGGCACTAGAAGAGGTTGATGGTAAGAAGTAAGAGAATTAAGTGACAGGCTACCTATTACGTGTATCCCATATTTCAAGCCAAATGGTCAGGCTGATATTAAGAGAGCTTTGTTGATTTCTTGCTGATGTCCATCGTGGTATTTTCTTTTCTTTCTTGTTTGTTTTTTTTAGTACTGGTGTGTTTTCTGTGGATGTCTTTTGGTTGTGCAAAGAAGAAAATATTTATTATCAGATAAGTAAGCAGATACTTTCAGAAGCTTACAGTATAGGCCTGATTTTCAAATCTCTGCTAGGGCCAGGTTTTGAACCATTTTTGAACCACTTAGAGGTTTCATAATATATGATGTGTTTTGAGGCATTTTGGAATTTTAGAATTTTTGTGACAAAAATGTTGCCAGTAGGATTTATTTTCAGAAGTGTGGAAGTTAGGAAGATTATTTCCATGTGTAACAGGTTTGTGAACAGTATTCTGCTTCAAGGAGGAGACCGTATCTATAGCTACAGAACTTGGCTCTGGTCTTAGAGTTAAAATGGATTAAATAACATAATGGTTTATTTCAGAATATATACTAGTCCTAGCTAACTATTTCAGCTATATTTACTGAAAATACAGCTATTATTGGTGAGTTGTAAAAAAAAAGGGGGGGGAGTGTGGGAGGGGGAGATAAAATCTATTGCTGTAGTTGCACGGAATGGTACTTTATATATAAGTAGATATATTCCTTTTTGTATTCTTTGGAGAGTTAAATGTCTTTGGTGCAGTATTGATGAAGAAGAGTGTATCATGGTAGGGAAAAATCGGAATCTGTAGTTGGTATAAATGGATAGTGTTAATTAAGAAATCAAGTATGCAGATTTGGCTCACCTCTAAAGAAAAATAGATCATTTGGCATTTTTGGTTAGTGAAGAATTTTGCATTAGGTTGAAAAAAGACTTGGCATGAAGCAGATGTATTAGTAATGAGATGCAAGCAGCATTCTGGGAAAGAAGTTTTCTTGCCAGAGCATACACTTGGCGAGGAGAACAAATAGGAGATACAAGAATTGAGTCAGAAAACACTGCTCACTGAAAACGTCTTTTTCCCCTGTAGCTGCTGGTCTTTGTTCCATTATCAAACCTGCATTGCCAATACTAGTATGATGTTAGGAGGGAGCAGTGTTTCAAGCCTCAAATGAGGTTTGTTCAGGAGCTCAGGCTTCAGATACTCATGCTCAAGCACAAACTGAAGACCTCTTCAGAGCTACTTGTGTAAATCTGTTCGGTCTTCACGTGTCATATCTTTACCCAATCATGCTAACCTTAAGCAGTACTTCCTAGGACTGGGTTAAATCTCAGCTGGAAAATAGGGCACGCTTTTTAGCATCAGGAGTGGCTCCAGTTCTCTTCATTTTTTGCTTAGTGAAGCTAGCTGCCTGCAAACATAGAGTGGAGGTGTGAGAGCTTCCTGAGCTCTAAAGAAGAGTGAGCAGAGTTCAGTTCCCACAGGTCATGAAATTGCATGGAAGCCAGAGTCTGCCTGGGAAGATGCAGTGACTGGACAGAGAATTGTGCTCATACTTTGTTTACATTTCTTCCTTTTTCAGTTTGATCTTCCTCTGTTTGAAGAGTTAATTAGCCTAGTTCTCATCAAGTGTGGCTTTTTTGCAGGTGTTCAAGTATCTTTCAGACAATTTTGGGAGGCTGATTATAAGGAAATCATCTGGATAGGTCCATCATAACATTAGAAGCTTTGTTAATTTTTCATGTTAACATTATATTTCTAAGCAGGACAATAATTGCTTGTTCTGTCCTCAGTAAGTCATAAAGTTTTGTTTTCCTGATTTGAAAACAACCCTGGATTTCTCCTCAAATGAGTTTTATGCATTCACATTATGAAACTTTTATTCCTTTTAACAGTTGATAATGCCTGGGAAAATAAATCAATTAAAGGTTACTGAAGTACTGAGGTGTGAGGTTCTGTTATAACTGAATCCAGGAGTGTCACCAGGCTTAACGAGGTAATTTGTCTCTTCCAGTATAGGGTTGTTTTTTGTAATTTGTATTCATTAGCCTTTTACTTAAAAACTGCTCAAGTTATAGTACATCTTCCCATAGGAAACATCCTCATTAAAATAACTAACTATGTATAAGAAAAAGTAACTTCTGATGTCTGAACTATTTTTTATTTTGTATCCTTTTAGCCAGTTGTTAGGAAACATGCTCTTTGAACCTGGACAATTGCCATTCTTAGATTTCAGAATTTTAATTTGGTTTCAGGCTGGTTTTAATTTATGTAGTAGTTTTGTAATGTAAGCACTAGTTAAAATTATTCTAATTAATATGTGGAATATTAATTTATATGCATGTAGTGAGACATTCAGTACTATATTTACTAGGGTCCGTCTATAGCTGGACTCATGTATTTCCCATACTTCAGCATCACTTAATTTATATTTTGGGAACCCCAGTCTGCAAAGTTCATAGTGTTTAAGTTAAGCACAGGCATGATTTCCACCAATTTTCCCACCCCTCACCCCCCAGTGCCATCAAGTGATTTTGTTAACTTTTTATTCTCCCTTTTGGGAAAGATAAACCTACCTTTGATTTTTCTGATACTTCACATGATTTCAGCATTCCTTAATAATTATCTGAAGCCCTTTGTATCTTGTATTTGATAGAAATATGAAAGGATCTGTCAGATTGTAATTTATTTCTTAGTCACGTAGCAGTATTTGGTGTTTTTCTTAAGACAGCACCTTCTGGACTTAGTTCATTACATGAGACTCTGCTTAGATCTCTGGAAAGTTGAGCAGTGGATCTAAAACTTATTGTAAAGTAGAGGAATTCTCATTGTTTCCCCCAGAGAGACAGGATTTGAGTGTCCTCAAATCCCAGGACACTGGTGGAGTCTATAGTGCTGGTGGTTAAAGATTCAGTTTTAGATTTGTTGTGCTAGGGTTTCGAGATATCCAGATACCTTTTAGTTTTCTGTCTTTTATAGATTATTGCTGTATAAGAGAACCAGGTACTTTGTTAAGGAAATGAGCTAATGAATTGCTGTTGGTAACAAATATTAAAATGAGGTAGTGAATACTTGCCAGATGTGCAGCCAAGTAGCTGTTGCATTTATGTCAGCTGAAAAGAGGCTCCCAGCCTTTTTGTAATTGTGATTGCACTACCATTATGTCACCCTTTAACTGTCAAAGACGGAGCTTCTAGCATAATTCTCCTCTTTACTGATGTAATCCCTTAAGCAATTGCTCTTCTGAAAACTTCTGAATATTTGCACTTTTTAGCCTGCTTTATTCTTTTCTCTCCTGCTCAAACTTAATTGCTCTAGGGTGAGTACTTAAGGAGTTTCTTGACCACTGTTCTGCTGAACCAAAACCTCTGAGCCTACAGACAGGGAAGCCTGATGGGTGAAAACGGAGACTTTTTTGAATAAATACCTTTAATGGTGTAGCCTCCCTTTCCTCCCTCACACACATGTGCGTGCACATGTCTCAGGAAAACAGAAGTATGTCTGCATGTGGATTTCAATAGAGAAGATGCCTAGAAGCCAGTGTTCCTGGAAAAAGTAATTGAATTTCTCAATTTTATGTATGTTTGTTAAATTAAAGGATACTTTCAGATAATTTGGGGCAGGAAACATACTGGGAAGGTCTCTGTTTCTCCTAATTCTTTCCATTATGTTTATTTTTCTTTTTACAGGCAAATTTAAAGGGCAATTTTTTTGTCCTGCAATTTGAGAATCATAATTGATTTAAATCTTGGTTTTAATTTCTTTTAATGGATTTTCTTCTCTAATGCTGACTTTATTCCCCAGTCCTTGACATATTTCTAAGAATTTTTACCTTAAATGTTTTTATTAATGTTAGCATGCTTGAGAAGGTTGCCAGAGATGTGAACGAACAGTGAGCCTTGTCTGGAGAAAAGGTTCTGTTCAATTCGTGGTGGTTTTTCTTTTTCATAGCACAGATAACCAGAGGAGCATGTTGGTGAATATTTTTGATGGAAAGTGAGTCTTGGAGAGTCAGCCTTTTTTGAGGAGGCATTTTTCTCTTTGAACTGGGAAACATTTTACACAGAGTTGATACATGCCTGTATTGGTACATGCACATTTTGTACAAAGGCTATAATAAAAGTTTTTTAAGTTAGGCATTCAAGCACTCAGAAGTTTTGGATGTACCACTACTTTTTTCTTCGTTCTTTGGTATTGAGCATAGGGCAGGAGACTTCTGGAGTAAAGGAATGTGATTCTGGATGGTTTCATGATAAATGTGTACATCAGAGCTAAACTAAGATCATACCAGTAACTGTAAATCTGATGTTCTCAGCACTATGAGACTTCATTTCTTAAATCTTCTTTTACTGTATCTTTTTGTGGATAATTTTGTTTAAAAAGTGTTAGAAAGTTTTCTTACATACTGCTGAATATATTTAGGAGCAGGATCAGTTTTCTGATGAGATGTTGTTGCACTTCATGATTATTAGAATTTTTAAACATATGAACAGTAGTTGAGGAGTATTGTATCTTATTCAAGTGGCTCAAATTTTCTTTGCATCAAACAAGTAGGGATTATTTTTCTTCAACACCAGCTCCTTAAATAAGCATCTTAGTTCTTTGTCATAGAGACGAGTTTAAAGACCTAATTCCTAGTAGCTGCTGAAGGTTTATAGCAGTTCTAGCATATTTGTGGATCTAAAGTAATTTGGAAGCTGAATGCTTGGTTCAGGCATGATTTCCTGCATATCTATGGATTTAAACTAATTTGGAACCTGAATAGTTGTTTCAGGGATGATTTCCTTCCATGGTTAAAGGAGCTCTACTGTTCTGCTATTCTTCCCTACCAGCAAAACTCATTATAGATTGTGTTCCTAAGGTTTTTAGCCGCAGCACTGCAGTTTTCTCTCCATTCAGACCAAGGCTTTTTCTTATTTATCATGAAAAGTGTTGCAATTTTTTTTTTCTTAAAAGTGATTGAAAAAATAGACTCGTTGGCCCAGTTCATCCTCTGCTTCTGCATTTGCTTGTATAGCAGCTCTCTACTGTTCAGCTCGAGGCATCTATGCCCTGCTACCCAGCTGCAGCTACCCAGGCTGGCAAAGCCTATTATTTGAGGGTCATCACAGAATGGTTTGGGTTGGAAGGGGCCTTAAAGATTAGGTAGTTTGAATCACCCTGTCATGGGCAGGGACACCTTCAACTAGTCCAGGTTGCTCAAAGCCCCATCCAGCCTGTCCTTGAACACTTCCAGGGATGGGGCAGCCACAGATTCTCTGGGTGACCTGTTCCAGTGTCTCACCATCCTCATAACAAAGAAATTTTTCCTATATGTCTAATCTAAATCTCCCCTCTGTCAGCTTAAAGCCATTCCTCCTTGTCCCTGGGGATGCTGCTTTCTGTCTGAGCTGTGCCTCGTGGTAGTGTCCTGATACAGAAAGAAATAGCACTCAGGTCATAGTGTTATATAAAAGAAATTGCAAGTTGTAACTGTTGGTTCAGCATACTCCATATGGTCTGCAGGCGAAGAACACATAATGTGTAAATGTCATTGGCCTCACTTGACAGACTGAGTCTCTGTTAATTCATCCTCAACTTTTCTGTAATCACTTCTGGTGGTTTTGAAATATGGCTAAAGTTTACCTGTTTGTCTGGTAAGATTTCAGATGTGCACCACTGTGCCATCTGCCTGTGGTATGTGGGTGAAGAGCTGTGGCTCAGTAGAAATTGTCAGCTGTGCATTAATTGGATGTTAAAAATGTGTTAAGGTACATTTTGCTTAGTTTTTCCTGGATTAAATCATTACTATTTCAAGATGCATTTTTCTAATATTTTTAAGAAATTTTAACTAACTCTCATTTTTTTATTTTCAGCTTCATTAAAAAGAGTAATATTGAAACAGAACAAGTCTCACATTTTCTATTTTCTTTAGTAATTTTTTGAAATGCCTCCACCAAACTATCATTACTCTGTTTACAGTGCACTTCTGTTTTGATGAGAATGCACAAGAAATGTTCTTTTCAGGTTTTCTGTATTCTGGTGTATGCTGTTGAACATCTGTTTAAGTATCAGTTGGGATTTACTGATAAACCACATGGTTTTAAGTTTTTAGTTAATGAAAACTAGTTTTAGTTTGGTTTTGCTTTTTTTTTTTTTTTTTTTCCCCCATCTGAAGAACAGTGCACCAAGCAGAACTCTCTTTCTAGAATTGCAAGGATTTTCATAATGGATGGTGCTAGTTTAAAATGTCTAGGAAAAGACATGGTTGGGGGAGGATAGAGGTGAAGTCCTTCATTTGACCTTTAAGGAGCAGTTTACAAGGTACTTGCCTTGGAATGGCTCAGGCTAACAAGTTCTGCACTGGGCATCTCTTCTGCAACCAACTTAATTGTGTATCTGATACCAGATCTTGATTTCTCTTTGACTTTTATTCTCTTTTCTGATGGTTTTCATGCTTTTGAAACACTTTTTCAGTAGTGACCTGAATTTATGGATTGTCTTAAGGCTACTCTGCTGATCGTTTCAGCTTCAGATGTCTTATTGTCACTCTAGCAGTGCTATCAGGATCTAGGAAGCTGACAATCCTGTTCTGTGTCCATGTACCCTGGCTTATTCTGACTTTTCCTTTCACAGAGCTGACGCATGATCTTACGGGCTTCAGAACCAGAAGTAACACGATGAATACTGTGGAGAGGGAGTAAAAGCTGTAAGATAATCTATGGACTATGCATTGGGTTCTTCTGCACATATGTAGAAGAAAGTCCAGCTAGCAAGCCAAAACCGAGGAAGTTGTGAAAAAAGATTGCTCGGAGAAGCAGAAGAGATATAGTATATTCATCTGGAGTTTTTACTGGAAGCCATTTCCATCCAGGTGAGATTTCCTGTAGGTGTTTTATTTCATTTTTGATTTATCTGTTTGATTCAAGAAGACAGTTGTCTTTAGTGTACATGTCTATGAAAGTTATATAAAAAAGCACACATGTTAATTTTCTTCAGTTTGGTCACTTAGAATGTGGTTTTAAGGCAGTTATAGTGATTGAATGTCCTTGGAACGTAAGTTTCCAAGGAGATGACTTTTGCATGACAGCTTAGTGAAGAGAACTGGGGAGGTGCAGAGACTGAATAAGATGCTTAATAACTGGAGGCAGCCTGGAGTGACAGAAAGGATCATGGTAAGATCCTCGGTAGGAGGCTGAAGTCAGACAAATACAGAATAGAAACAGATAAGAAGAAAGAAGTATTTGAAAAACAGTGTGAGGATGAGATAATTACTCGATGCTTTTAAATCAAAATTACACAGATTTCAGCAAATACCACCGTGGGTCTAGCTAGGACATTCTTTACTATGGTTTGCAGGGGATGTCCAAACTGATTAAAGTAGTGTTCCCTTCTAGCCTTTTCTTCTCTGTCTGGAGCTGCTGATAAAGCATTGTTTATTCAGTTTAAGTTGTAGTGTATAAAATTATACCTGGCAAATAAAGGTGAGGAGGAAAGCCACAGCAAGGATAGAGATGAGGAAAACAGTGTGAATCGTCTTAAATGCTTTGGAAACAGTGTGCCTCTTGCTATGTTTTAAATGGGAACTATCTGATGGTGGAAGGCACAGAATGTTGAAGAGGAGAGGTAGAGACAAAGTGCTAGGAATGGCGCCATTCTGAAACGTTGACCTGATTCTGCATTTCACTGGTGAAATAGCTATTTTTTGGAGCCACTGACAAAAGGTAGGGGTTTCATGTTAACTAATCTTCTAAGTGTGACATTTAAGTATTTGCTCTTCCGGTGGTTGCCAGAAAGGCTCCTAATGCTGCTCAGTTGGGGAATGTGTGTTATTAAATGTTATAAAAGATTTACAGTTGTTAAATGTTATAATGGTGTTCTGGATAGTATCAGTAGTACAACCTGAGCTTTATTTGTAGTATCATCTAAAATTTAATGCAGTTAATTCCAGTGCATAAAATGACTACATTTTCATCTATTTCCCTTGTCAGTCAACCTGATTAATTAGCTTTCATGCTATTGATTCTCTGTCAGATATCTAAATATACACAAATGACAACACAAAGATGTTTTGGTGGTAATAGGGTTTGTGCCTTTTTGTTTGTTTGTTTTCTGTTGGGGTTTTGGTTTGTTTTTCTGGCTCCAACTTCCCCCTTCCATTTAATAGGTGATCTTTTAGCACACTGTCTCTTAGTTGATACTCCTTCTATCAAGGTTTGTCCCATGAACCTGTAAAGTCTAGCTTATAGACAAGAAAAATACCGCAGATGTTTTTGTGACTGTACTTGAGCTTTCTTTTACAAGGGGTAGTCAAACAATCTATCAGTAGTAAACTGATTTGTGGCAGGAGTAGAGCGGCAACACTTTCTTGGCATTGTGAACTAATGAAAGCTTGTATATAAAATTTAACAAGTTGATCCTGTTGTCCTATAGGTTAATATTCTGGGTATTATCTAGGCAGTAAATTATTTTTGCGGAGGAAACAGGGTTAGAATTGACCTAGTTAGAAAGTTTAAACTACTTTTTATGCAACTGTTTTAGCAGTCTGTCTCAAAATAGCATTAATTTGCAAAGTCAAGTGACGACACAGAAAAGACACAGAAAAGGCCACTCGCATGAGCTTCTCTTCTATGTATTTGCTTCTTAAAGTAGAAAACAAAAAAATCTCAATTGTTCCACTGAATTGGATTGTACACTACTGTTAGGTATAAAATAAAATCTAATTTTTATGGGAAGTATTTTTCTCGCCAGTTGCTCTGTTCATTAATGAGTGGATAGTACTCTCCTGTCTTTATTTGTAGATAATAAATAGCCCATCTATTCAGATAATCAAAACCAGGGTGTCAGGGAAATGCTTGAGTCTTCACATGTGCTTTAGAAGCTAGGACTCAACTTCCCAAAATACGCATTTGTGAGCAGCATGACCAGTACCAAGAAGACTTCGATATTTTATTGTGAGAGTTATTCTTGGTCCATAGCTGTCATCTGAGAGCAAAGAGAAAAGGCTCTAGAAATACTGTCTTACCATCTGCATCCTTTTGCACAAGATAAAGATCTTTATCTGTTATTTTCTGTCATTACTGTGTGGATATCCTAAGGGTGACTATCCGGTTTGTGTTCTGTGCCTTTTTTATTTTTTTCAGTCTCTTGCTTTCACCATTTGAGGTTACTTTTGCCTCCGTGATCCAAGGAAAAAATCTCAACACAAAACACAACCACCAACACAAAACCTCTGGTTTGTCACCCCAAGTGCCTAACAAGTTATGCAAGAGAATTTATGTGAATTTTAAGTCATTTCAGCTAGTTATGTTTTCAGTCTGAGTTGAACATTTCTGTATTTAAATGTTGTCCTGTTTCCATCCATAGCTTAAGAATGGAGAGAAAAACAAAACAAAACCAACCAAAAAACCACCAAACAAGCCACAAATAAGAAAAACCCACTGTGCATATGGCGAATCTGGTTTTAGATTTAATTTTTGGGCTTTTTGAGAGAGGAACACCTCAAGTTCAGGACGCTTGTTTCTCTTAATTTCTGTGGAAATACAAAGTGGCACAAGCACTGAAGTGTTTTGGCCTGAAGGTGTGCTGCTGGAGGGGGGTTGTGTTGTGTTAGGTACTCTTTCTGGGTTGTTTTTTCTGATCAAGTTGCTGCAGTGCAAGCAAGATGAAGTCTGCCTATGCATGTTGCAGAAAGCTGAGAGTGCTCAGGACTTGCTTAGGTCCGTTTAAAAGCAACAATTTGATGATGTTTTTTTGTGGGTGAAAATGTAAATGTTGTTGAATTATGTGCGTTAGAGAAAAGCAGAGGGATTTGTAGATGTAGTATGTTTCCAAAGAATGGAAGAATATATCTGAAAGAAGGTTTAACAACAAACTCCAAGAATCCAAGTCCAAGATGGATTTTGAGTGGAAGTTGTTCTGTTTTACCTCCGTTTCTTTTTTGATTATGATTAATATCTACATTCACTTTTTCTTCAATATAAGATTTTTCCCCAATAAAATGGGCTAAGATGTCATGGCAAGTCCATATTTGTATGAAGTCTCTCTGATTTTTTTTTCTTCTGGGTATTCCTTTCAGAATGTACAGGTGAATCTGTTAGGTTTTATTCCTTTTTTTTGTGATGTTTTTAGTGCCCAAACTTATAGGTTGCATTACAGGTATTCCAAAGAGGTCTTTCAGTAGACCTGTTGTTGATATTGCTCTTATTTATTAGCACAGTAGTGTAAATAAAAATCATACTTAAGAAATTGAGAGTTGCGACGGATATTATGGGTACTGTAAGAGCTTTCTCACTCTTCCTTTTTTTCTCCTCACTCCTTGACTGCAGTGGTAAGCTAAGGGGGCAAAATATTCCTGTTGCTTCACTTATATGTAGCAGCTTGTTTAGTGTGGAGCAGACTCCACATTTTATGTTGAGAGTTCTGTTTTTTTTCATCACATAACACTTCCATGAAATTTATGTCCCAGGAAGTACTTCTCTCTGCAGCTGAACCAGAGTCTATTTCTGCAGTCAGATGGTACTCATTGTAAAGCGGCTATTTTAATGGTTATTTTCCATAAAATTACTGCATTACTTTTCATCCTTTCTCGGGTCCTTATTTAATCTCAGGTCTGCTCTACCAAGCGTAGCACATGAATTATAAAACTCAAGCTCACTGTTTTCTTCCATAATCAAAGTAAAAGCTATCACTTATACTTGAGAGTAGAAGTAGCACCAAAACTAAACTCTTCCTACTTATTTAGAATAGAATGATCTAATGGCTGGAGATAGCTTCTACCTTCAATCAGTTTCAACTTCTAATTTAAAAAAAAATAAATAAAAAATCCAGCCTTTGGAAATGGAAGCTCCTTATTTCTTATTTCATCCCTAATTTTTTGCAGAAAATCTTTAAAGAGAAAAATCTGTTATGAGTACTGTCTCTTTTACAGGCTTGAAGGTGTAGCTTCATCTTCAGTTGGTTATAGAAGCCTATCTTAGTGAAACTATCCCAAGTAGTGGATGATAATGTATTAGTACTGCATTTACTGGTATATAGATTGCACTTTCCTTCCGTATCCCCATCCCCAAGCTGGCAGTCACTTTAGAATTACGTACAGATTTCCTGGAAACTTGTTATTTCTTAGCAGTGGCACCTATGCTGACGTCCGGAAGCTTGATTTGAATCAATAAATGTAATGAATAGTAAGATTAATTCTTCCAGCACTCCAAAAATCTTTTGGCAGTTACATTAAACTTTCAAACCTTGTGTAAATTTATCAAGCAAATTTATTTAGTGGTCTTCATTTATGGCTCGCTTGGAGAATATCAGAATGTAATAAAAACATCCTTCAGGAAAAAGGAGGGGTGATGAAAGAGCAGGTGGCCGATGTCACCCAACCCAAAGTCATAGGTTCAGCAAAATGCTGTATGTTGTTTCTAATGTGCTTCATTTAGAAAGAGAACATTTAATAAACTTACTTTAGGGGATGGGAATTTTTTTTGTAATTTTTCTTTTGTCTATGAAGAATAAGCTGTTTCATCTTTTCTTTAAGGAAACTTGCTGTATCATGAAGGGAGTCAGGTATAAGCAGATAAAGTGGCATTAAAAAAACTGATAGAGATTTCAAGGTATGTCAAGGATTGCTTTCTCTTTCAGACAGTTGAATATTATCAACTTGTGTCCAGCCTGAAATGGTCAGATTTTGGCTGAATCACAGTACCTCAGTCTTTCCATTTCTAGTTTAAGTCCACAGGCTCTTCTTGAGTTGTACAAGAAAGAAAAGTAGGTCTTTCTGAATTGAGAAAAATATGCACGTGTGAATGAGTTGGTTTGAATATGCTGCTTTGCATATGTAAAATAATCAGTAGCAGAAGGGAATAGTAAAAAATCCTGCTTTATTTAACCAGCTGTAGTGTTTAAATAATGGATTTAGCATTTCATTCTGCTTAGAAAGAGATTAGATGCCAATAGCTCTGAAGTTTTACAGTCTCCTGTATGACAACTGAATTATCAAGAACCATTGTTGATTCTGTTATCTTGTAATAATACTCTTGCTTTATGAGGGAGGATTTTTTACCTATTTTTGCTGACAGAAGAACAGTTGTATTTAGCACAAGAAACCTGGTGTTGAAAGATGCTGGTTGTGTATTAACTGAAGGTAATTGTGCTCACTGTGCCCTGACCTATCATAAGAAATTTCCTGGTTCTCATTTGAATGACACTGTTTGTTATGCAGGAGATGGAAGTTAAAATTCAGACCTGAAGCCATCTCAAGAGGTTAAGTAATAAAGCAATCAGTTTGTGATTGAATAGGTAGTGACATAAGCCAACACTATGTAGGAAGCTATTATCACTGTGCAGTAAGCTGTTTAGTCCAAGTATGCTTTTTCAATTGAAGGTAATCTGAGATTTGGTGTTAATTAAGTGTTGCATTCTTTAGTGTAATCACGTGCACATAGTGTTTGTCTTTACATA
>JBCJKH010028542.1:17014-28062 GCA_039877255.1 Loriculus beryllinus | reverse complement strand
CAAATTATACTCACTTTTGATAAAACACTTTACAACTTTTAGAAAAGTGCAGAATAATATATAACTCACAGCCAGTTCCTGACCACCTCTTCCATGCTCCAAATGATTATTAAGCCTCAGCTCATGTACCACCAACTCCGCATGTCCTCCCTTCGTTCTGAAAGCCCCTAGTCTCCCTTTCCTGCTTTTACCAGTTGCTTTCCATGCAGGGACCATTCTTCCTACATCTGCATAATTGCCTTGACAGCCTTTAGTGAAGGACTTCATCTAAGGGATATGGCTTAAAGGTAGGCAATGTCAATGCTGGCCCCTGCAGACAGCATCAGCATCTCTGTAAGGCAGAACTCTACAGAATGCTTCCCCTTGGCAAGCAACATGTTACATTCTTCCAATCTGGGTTTGGAATTTCAATCTTATACAGATTTGGTTCATTTGTTAAATTGATTTTGCTCAAAGCTCTAATATCTGGCAGCACATCACGACTGTCATGCTGTAGTTTATTTTTACAATAGTACTTGCAGAGGAGTCAAGAGGAAAAAAGTGTACAGAAAAAATCTCAAATCTAGGAATAATCTTATAATTTCACATGTAGCTGAATGTAGATAGTAGGACTTAAAGGTACTTCAGTGGTATGTTTAATCTGTTCAGGAAGGCAAATCAAGTTCAGTTATTATTCATTTCTAGTAGAAGTAATTTTTCTGGTTTTTTGCTAGCATTTCTTTCCTGGCCTTTACATCCTCTATTTTCTCAACTGCTCCACTGGTTGTGGTATTGTTTAAAATTTGTCTTTTACCTACATCTGTCTTCGTCGGTGCTTGAGGAACTCTCAAGAGTTTGCTTCAGTTTGCTTTAGATCTCAGTTCATTCTAATAACCTTGAATTTTGCATCTTATTAAAAAAAAAAAGTACGGACACCACAGTCTAATGGCTAGTTATGCAAGAGGTGCTTCTGTGTGCTTCTCTGGTGGACAGCATTATCAACATTAAGCATGTCTGCTAATTAGAGTTATTTATAGATATTTTCAGAGGGTTAAATAGAGCTTGTAAGAGTATTTCAGAAGCAGTTCCATTAAAACTCCACTATAAAATTGGCATCAATAAACCTTTCCTTTATTTAGCAAGAATTACCCTTTCTGAAAATGCTGCATTATGATAAAATAATTTTGAAGAACAAAGGCTTATCAAAGGTTCGCTTTAAGGCTTACCCAAGCCTCCCTTAAACAAATTCTTCAGGAATATAAACCTAGATTATCAGCAGTACATCACGGGCATCTCTGGTGGACTTCTAGAATTAAAATTAGAATTAAACAAAGAGAAGACAGTGAATAACAAGACAATCATATACAACAAAAATCGTTTTAGCTCCTAATTAGAAAGGATAGGTATGAATGGTACACGGGATTTTAGCAACACCTTGTGCTGAGAAGGACGGAATGACCCCTGCTCGTGACAGCTGAGATTTCCATCTGGCCTTGGCAGGTTTCCCATGTCAAAATCTTAAAACTTAACTGCTTCATTTCACAAGGAGTAAATGTGGAGTAGAGCTAAACATTACCTTGTCCTTACAGCGTTCACTTGCTCTAAGTGCCCACAAGTAAGTCTTTTCCTTGTCTTCATGAATACTTTAAAAAGGATACTTGAGAAGGTGCGTTTTTTTTGTAATACAGATATAAGCTGCCAAAGTGATCACAAATACCAGCTTATCTGTTTTGCTTTTAGGCTGGTATCTTACTCTGGCATGTAAGGTGATTATATCAACAGTAAGCCTTCTGGTTTGGTGGAGTATGTGATGAAGCTTTGTGTTCAGTCAGGGATTCTCAAAGATGAGGTATAATTCTCAAAGCAAAGGAGCAATAGGATCCAAATTATTTTTTCTCTTAATCACTAAGATGCTGTTATTTGACTTGCAGTATTTACTCTAGTTGCTGACTAGTGAGACCATTTGAAATATTCTCATCTATTGTTTTCTTCAATTATATCTCAGTACTTTCCAGGCTGTTTCGCTGTCTCAGTTCTCTAGCTGGTGATTTTTCAATTAAGATGTGAAACATTCCTTTCTTGTTATATAGATTTAATTAAAATTCTTCGCAATAGAATTCTTGGGTGTTGGGTGTGTGTGTCTGTTTCAGGGAAATTAAACTCCTGCTGCTTGTTCTGTCATTTGGATAAAATTGAGTTAATTATTTTCAAGATGTGGGCAGAATCATTGGGAAATCATACAAAAAGCTCTGGTTAGTTATTATACCTAGCAGTCTCCTAGTTATTGAATAATAAATATTATTATATATACATTTTAAAGTCCACCAATAAGAATGTAGTTTTGCAGGATTTTTACTTCCCTTCTATACTGCATTTTCCAAATGTCTTCTATGCTGGCGTTATGATAATTAGTTTTCTTATCATTCATTATTTAATATAAAAATTACATGACAGTCACTTGAGCAAGATACAGAATACTGCTTCTACCTTAGGGTTTCTCTGGTCTTCCAGCAGTGTTGCTTTAAAAGCTGCAAGATCCAAAATACCTGTAAAAGTAATACTTATTATTAGTTTCAGTCTCTGCTTTTCAGTCAGACTAATACCATTTTTAAGTTTATCCTAAGATATAGGAAATGCAAAAAGGAAAAAAACCCACTGAATTTATTCACTTCATCCATCCAGGTTCATAGCAAAGTATGAAGATTAATAATTGTTCCTAAAATTTTTTGAGATGGAAAGCCATACTGAGTATTGCCATTATTTTATTATAATGGAATATTGGGCCTTCACCTCTATGTGACCTATTTCTATCCATTGCTATACAGGCAGAAGAATTTGGTGTATGTCAGGTTTTGTTGTGTAGTGAATGATTCAGCCCCTTGATTCCTGAAGAGGTTTGCTTTTATGAGGTAAAAAGTATCCAGAGAAAAATAAAGCTGATATTTTAAAAAGAACTCAAAAGTCAAGTCAGTTAAGCAGGTGGAACAAACACTACCTATATCTCTTGAACTGTTCTTGAACCTGGTTGTGTGAGTGATCAACATGCAAGTTAAACATCTGTTATGATCATATTTACACTTTTCCTTTACTATGCATTTCTGGGAAATAGTAACTGTGTAACCCTTAATTTGCTTTTAATTGAGTCATTACATGGTTACAGACTAATGCCATGATGGAATAGTTGATTAATGCATGTATTACAGTGAAGAATCATAGAATCAACTAGGTTGGAAATGACTTCTAAGATCATCAAGTCCAACTATTACCACAGGACTTTTAAGACCACTGCTAAACTATATAACTGAGGGCCTCATCTACATGGTTTTTGAACACTTAAAGGGATGGTGCCTCCGCTGCTTCCCTGGGCAGCCTGTTTCAGTGCTTATGTTTGGTTGCTTCAGTTTGGTTCAGTGCTTCAGTTTGGTTGCCAACTAGATGTGATTGCATTTACTACCACAGTTTGGGCCCAGCCATACAGCCAGTTTCAAACCCAGTGAAAAATCCACCTATCCAGGCCCTGAGCAAACAGTTCCTGCAGGAGAATGCTGTGGCAGACAGTGTCAAATGCTTTACTTAAGTTCAAATAGACAATGTCCTGAGCCTTTCCCACATTAACCAGGTGGGTCACCTTATTATAGAAGCAGATCAGGATGGTGAAGCAGGTGTGACTATTGAAGACTGAGGCAAAGAAAACTTCCTCATTCTCAGTTACTACCTTTCCTCTAGTATCCAGTAGAGGATGGAGGTTTTACTTGGCTCTCCTTTCATTGCTAATTTATTTGTAAAATTACTTTTGATTATCTTACCAAAAGACAGCTGAAAAATTTAATTTTAGGAACTATATACTTAAATGTGTATATACGTATATACACACCATGTGTGTATATACTTACATATAGGAGCTATATACTGTATTTTTACTATAGGTAAATTTGAATGTATGTTTTCAGAAATGGCTCCAATGATTAAGGCTGTATAACATCTGGTACCAGAGTGTCTCTCTGACTCATGTGGTCACAGAGAGCTATGTACCACTCAAATCAGAACAGGTAAATTTTTTAATGATTTCTTTTCCATGCCCTTTTAAAGCGAAAAATACTTCAGTATTGAGCAATTTCACAGGTGTATCTTGGGATGAATAGATTATGAGTGTGAATAATAGAATGAATGTGTGAAAGAGTGATTAAAAAATAAAATTGATCTGAGCCTTGAAGCAGACTCCTCTGCTTTGTGCTTCCAACACATCAGGTTTTTCTTTAATTTTCTGTTGACACCCCAGGTTAATTTTTTTTCCTGGTAATTAACTAGAAAGCTAAATGTCCAGCCTAAATAAGTATGTGTAATTACTAGGATTAGTTATGTGGTCTGATCAGATAAGGTTTTTAATGTGTAAATATAACAGCAACTATGTATTAGTTCTTCTGCAGCCACATGTATGTTGTGTCCTTTCCACATACTGAAATGTCTTTAAATTTATTTTCTCATAGCTTTAAGTGATCAAGTATCTCCTGAAATAATATATTTCTTAGATGTAAGAGACATAATTGGAGACTATTTATTGTTTTTCCACTATTAATATGTAGCCACATAGATTTTGTTGAATTTTACTGCACTCTCAGGAGTGACGAATGCACTCAGCACTTAAGGGAGAGATACAGCTTTGAAATGTGAGCTGTATTTCTGCCTGAGAGGTGAAACTTGCCCTGGCTATATGCAGTGCTTTCTAAATTATTGGAGCAGTTTCTGTGGAAGTAGCAGAAAGTGTACTTTTTCAGCTAGCAGAGCCACAACATCACCACAAAATTACAGATGATTTTCCAGATACTGTTTTCCTAGGGTCCACTTGTTAGTGGATTGCTTGGAACAAAAAAGGAAGAGAAAGAAAATGAGTCAGAGGTTGAGTAGCACTATTTTATTGTCTTTATTTGCAAGACTTTGTTTCCATTGACAAATCAGTCTGGCTAGTAGGGGTATATTTCTACCTTTGTATGCCGAGTACAGCAGCTTCTAATCTTAACAAAGAATTTGTAAGTGTCTTAACCTTATTAACTTGGAACAGGCACAGTACGTTAACAGTCTCAGTAAGAGTTTATTTGGTTGATGTTTGGTAGAAATACAAGTGGTTTTTAGTAGTATAGAATGATTAAAATGAAAGTAAAGGGCTCTAAGTTGGCAAAGGATCTGGCCCTTACTGGGAAAACTTGAAAGTCTTATATGGCTTATATGGCAAAGATGAGATATGCAAGGGTTGTTGTTTTTTAGGTTAAACAACATTTCTGTCTTGTGAAGTAATGGAATTTTAGCCTCCCACATAGAATCTTATTGCTCATCAGCATAACTGTTTAATTTCCGTTCTACCCTTTCTTATGTTATTCTGTCCTGCAGGTTCTTCAGAATAATAAAATAAACAATGTATATCAAAACCAACATAATAACAATGATAAGAATTTCCTTATTTTGTTCATGTTGCTTCTGCATTAAAAATATGAAATGTTTGTGTGTGTTTTTGAGAGCACATTCTTCTAAACTAAATGATTCAGGACATAATTAAATAAATTCCCCAAATTCTTTGAGTACTGTTCTGGTAACAGCAGCATTAATAAAGAAACTCCCCTACTGCTTTCTTAGAGCCTTTACTACTTGTTTTCCAGTAAATAAATGTGATTTCCTGTTTTGCTGAAGATGCCATTCTTACAGAACATAGTTTGTGAAGGAGTATAGAGACATGATCTCTTGGAAGACTTGTCTTAATTTCCACTAAGCTGTCTAACGTACACATGTGGTACCTGCTTAAGTACCAGTGTTTTAAGAATCAAACCCATTAATAGACAGTCAGTACTTAATGAATGGTAAAATCAATTTTGTGCCACAGGACATGGATAAACATTATAATGCTGCAGCAGTTGAAATCCTCTGTCAATACCTAGCTCTAACGAGTATCTTCTATGGATTTCTCTGTTGCAGTTTCACCTGCAGTGTTGCAGAACTGTGTGCAGTTTGCATAGTAAAAAGAAGAATCACGGGAGCTGATTCAATGGTCAAGTCAGCATTTGGGGGGTTTGGGACCTTGAAGCTGTAGTTCTTTCAAAGCTGAACATCTTAATTAAACTTGGTGCTATTACACCTATGCTTGTATGTTATTTAGCTACTGAAGATAGCTTTCAATTTTCTGTGACAGATGTTCTCGTGAGTATCACAGCACAGCACTGAGCACTGTTGCCAGCTTGATAAATTTTGACTACATGATTAGTGGGTGATCATGTGAGGAGTCAACCCAAAGAGATCCTGAACAAAACAGACTGAGCAGGTTGTGAGATGTGATTCAGCAAAATATTTTGATAAGTAACCAGAGTGTTCAGCTCATTGTCACACGTAATAAGAGACTCTGTCCTTAGATGGGAAGTCCTGGGACTGGCAGACAACTATAGTTAAAATAGAAAGTTGACAAAGGAAAAAGCAAAAAGTTGTATTTGCCCATGAGGCCAGGAACTCCCAAATTGATGTTGTTCATTGTAAAATTTCTGTAAGAAACCTTGGGCTTCATATGAGCAAACTAAAACTATGCACTTACATATTTTCATTTGTAAGTGTGCGTGATTGCATATGTATCTTTCTCCCTATGTAAATATACATAAAGAGATATAAACACTCATGCTAGGGTTATTTGATTTTAGAATTTATTAGCTTAGTGAATTTTACCTCTGGCTTGCTATGTTTTCTGAACTATAAGGAGAGCAGAAGGTCCCATGAATTAAACTGTAGAGCAAAGTTACCAAATTCATAACTGCTAAACTGAGCACTGTGTCTCTTGTTATTTGAGGCAGGTAGATAGGCAGATTTGTAAGACTGGTTTAGCACCTTCATTTTACTGACTCTCTCTGTTTTGTCAGTTCATCTTTTCTTTTCAGTCCATGCCAAGAGATTGTAACCGCTGATGAAATTTATTGACTTACTGCAGCCTCCAAGTAGTCTAAATCCCTTCCAGAAATAAATCAAAATGAATAGGTGTTCTTTTAGATGAATTAACATCAATGTTTTGCAATAACTTAAAGCTAACTGCATGACTTTGGCCTACTATCTAGATTAGAAAGGCTATCATGACCTTGACAGAAGCAAGAAAAGAATGCTGTCTTCCCTGCTGCTTCTAAGTTTCTAAACACAGATGTGTATTAAATAACATTGCCATGCAGCAGTTGGGTAAATCTTGCTTATTGGTTACCAGTTTTCACACACACGCACTTAAATCTTCTGGATGTGTTAGACATGGTGTTAGTCTTTGCATTCATATTTTTCTGAGCTACAGTTGATTAGAAGGGTATAAAGAACTTTAACTGTGTGAAGTGGAACGTTATTTTTATTTGATATTTGCCTTGATTTATGGTGGCACAGGAAGACACCCATTATTCACTCTGAACCTGCTTGGCAGTGTTTAAAATAGCAAGGCACTCCAAACTGGATTGACAGCATACCTCTGAAGAGAAACTCTGGTAAGACTGCATGCCTCACATAACCTACTAAGGCTTTTGCCAATAAAATTCTGCTCAAAGAGAACATCTAGTTCTTTCCAAATGCTGTTTGAAAACTTATGAACTTGTGTGCTCAGCCAACAAGTCTGGCTTTGATTCCTGGGGTCCAGGATCTCTACTGTAGCATGGGGGAGAGGTGTGCAGGCACAAGGGAGACAAAGCCCCACATTGACTTGGAAAGTGACAAAGAGCAGCCTTGTGCAGTAATAGCCAAGTGGCATGTCCTTTAAATGTGATCTTATATTTCTAGAGTGAGCAAGAGAGTGTAGAAGAGAACATTGGGAAGCACTCGTGTATCTAGACTAATAACTGACAGTATTTGTCAAAGAATGCAGTGGTACAAGAGTCTTTTTATTTCCCAAGTGCTTCCTTCCCTCTTGAGTACTTAACTGTTTGCTAATACCGAGTTTTAAGAAATGTTAGGGTGGCTGTATGGGAAATGCTGAAGAAAAAATCCTCAAGCCAGACATTACTGCTCATGTTAGAGGCTCAGACTTTGGTTTTTAGCCCTGGGTTACATATGACACCTGGGAATTTTGTCAAGGCTGCTTGAACAGTGTTCATGATTCCAGGGATCATTTTAAGATGAAAAAGCAACTGCTGCTTGAACTTGATACCTGTGAAGAAGTAGTTGAGCTGTTGTTGCTATCCCTGTTTCAGGTGAGCTCTATTCTTCTTTAGGCCCCCTTCTGTTTTGCTTGGATACTGCATCATTACTGAGAGGAGAGGAGTGAAAAGGTACCAGAGTAAGGTCAAGGCTTAATTCTTTTGTACCAAAGAAAGAGAGAGGAAGGACATGAGGTCTGCAAGATAGAAGAAGGGCAGAAAGGATGACTTTTTCACACTTTGGGTATATGGCCGTACCAAACACCTCACAGTGGCAGTTGCGGCAACAGCAGGAAGGTATGGATTAGGAGTAAGGGAGCATGCTCAACCTATATTCTCAGCTATTAGAAGTATGAGGTGCTGCCCTGTGTTCTTGACATCTGAGAGCCCTCCCAACCAAGAGCAGGATGTTAAGCTCAGCAATAAAAGGTATTTCTGTTACTCTCAGATGGTGCCTTAGTTGAAGATTGTATTGCTTCATTACTTGATAGTAAAGTGTAACAAATTTGTGAACATGTTTACATGTTTCAAAAGCAGTGCATTTTACTCAACTAGAAGTATGTTAAAATATCTTGATCAACACCTTGGGAGGAGAGAAATGATTATGTTTTGCTGCCATCTGTAAAATCTTGAGAAATGCTGGCTATGACCCACTGCTACTGTAACAAGAGAAAATGTCCTGATGAAATGATTGCTTAACCATTAAACAAGAGTAAGTAAATGCACTGGCTTCCAATTTTTTACTCTGCACAGCATATTAACATTTGCAGTCTTTTTCATCACGCTACATTTATCACATTTGAGGTGTGGTTTTAAAAACCCCTCTGGAGAAAATGCAATTTGTTCTCTGTTGCCTGCACATTCCACTAAATGCTCATTATTTATAAAATTCTATGGGGTCTTTCTACAAAAACACTATCGATATTTGATTACAGAGTGCCAGCACTTTGATTTATGATCTGAGGTATAAATGTCTCAAACTAGTATGTGATCCCACCCATTAAAACTTGCCATCTGTATAAGGTGGCAGACTAGAAGATCATCAAAGAAGGAAGGCTTAAACTTGTAAAGACTATTTCTTGAGAGCATTTTAATCAGCAACAGCATAGGATGTTTCTTGCATTGCTATTTGTGTTAACATGTGATAACTGGCAAAGGTTATTCTTTGAAAGTTTTAAAGGAAACAAGTTATCAGTCTTCACCAAAGTTGTTCATTTTTGTTCTGACTTAGTTACAGATAGAACTTGCTTAAAATTTGTCACTGAAATGTTTTGCAGGAAACCAAACAGTGAGCAAAAATTGCATTTTTAGTGGAAAATGTCTGATCATCATGAGGATTTGTTTCTTTTGAGAAACTGAAAGCTGATATTTTAAGATGTGGATGAAGGGGCAGTAGATCAGTTTGAATTTTTCTCAGTCTAATTAAAAAAAACCTCTACAAAACTGAAGCGAGGCTGTGGACTGGCAGTGGTAATGTAAAAGTAGAGTTTTATAATTGCTCTGGTCATTTCTATTATGTTATCATTTGATTATGGTACTGTCTAGATAATGTCTTTGCACTGGGAGCTGCGTACACAGACAAGAAAATTCTTGGCCTGAGGATCACAAAATGGCATTATCCAAGTGTATGCTGCACTCCCTTTCCTAAAGAGGGCTGGGATACACCATCAGTGTGATCACTGATAGTGATTACAGTGTTACTTAACAGGCTTTAATTTTAATTTGTAGTTCTTCTCCAGTGTTTGGATCTAGATGGGGAGAATCAGATCCACTTGGTTGTAGGCATTTAGGGTTTTTTTGCTATACAGTAGGGTAGCCTGAGGGAGGAGTACCTGCCGGTACTGCATTTTCATATGCTTTCATGAATTCTTACGATTACTTTTTTTTCTTGTGTTACCAAAGAAAAATAGAATAATAAAAATTGCTCTCTCCTGCTATTTAATCAAGAGGAAGGAAAAATGAGAGAATATTCAGATCTTTGGAAAGGTCAGTGATTCCTCTGTGTAAAAGCTCTGTTTCTGCTGTACCTTAGTTTCTCCATGGAGCAGTGGGGTAAGGATAATTCAGTCCTCCTCAATAGTCCCCATTTGAATGGGCTTCTTACTGTTAGAGAATGTTTTCTACCCTGGAAGACTTTCAGTGAAGATGGATTTGTTTTTAGTGCCATGTAAACAAAGTCAAAAGGGCCCTGCAAATGATGAGAGAGTGGAGTTGTGAAAATGATGTGTTCATGCTATGGGTCTGTCGTAGAGGACCTGTGATAGAAATCACAGTCACTACCAAAGGTTAAGTTTTTGGAGAAGCTTTGGGGAACAGTGAGCACTCAGGCCTAGGAAAGCCAAAGCTGAAGTTGTTTTTTTTTTACTGGACATTCTCAAATTTTCCTTATGGAGCTTGATTTTTTTGAAGTAAAGCTAATATTGCATGTAACCAAATATGATGCAGAGATGATGGGATTTGAGCTTATATTACTACACAAGAGTGAGATTTTGGGGCTACAGTCATCACATAAAGGACAGAATTCATTTTAGAAATTACCCTGAGGAAGGGTACATATTAAAAGTGGGGAGAAATCCAGAGTTGTGTTCATTGCCATCAGGAAACTGGTGTGGGAATTTTTGAAGAATAGAACTGAAGCACAGAAGTTAATGATGATAAGGTACCATGAAAAAGGAAGGGACTGCTGTGTGTCAGAAGTGACTGACAGGTCAGGTAGGATAAAACAGGTATGGATTCTGAAGCGTAACGAGTGAGATGCAATTAGAGACTTGGTTTAAAGCTGTGTCGGTGCAGTGCAGGGAGCAGAGGCAGAGTTGGAGGTTGTCTGGAATGGAGTCAGAGAGTTTGTTTTCCAGAGAGGTGTTGGGGAAGGTAGCGGGTCTACCACCAACTTAGTAGATGTCTATGACCTTGACCGGATCCCTGTGTACCCGTGAG
>JBCJKH010028541.1:13643-25315 GCA_039877255.1 Loriculus beryllinus | reverse complement strand
ATTCTTTCCTGTGAGGGTGGTGAGGCACTGGAATGGGTTGCCCAAGGAAGTTGTGAGTGTTCCATCCCTGGCAGTGTCCAAGGCCAGGTTGGACGAAGCCTCGGGTGGCATGGTTTAGTGTGAGGTGTCCCTGCTTACAGCAGGGGGTTTGGAACTAGATGATCTTAAGGTCCTCCCACACTCAAACTATTCTATTCTATTCTATTCTATTCTATTCTATTCTATTCTATTCTATCACCTCCAAACTCTATATATATCAGGTGATTTTCTGCAAAAGGCTCTCTAACTTTTCCATTTGAGGAAATCATTGTCTAGCTAACCAGACCGCAATATTAGAGCATTAAAAAAATGTGAATTGAGTAAGTATTACTTTAAACAACAGCAGTTGCTCTTTTTTGAACTGGGGAAGAGAAAGAATTTTCTAGTAGGTGTCTGGGCTTGAGAAATGAGGTCTTTTTCTCAGTATTGCACTTTAGGTAAATCTCTTATGCTGGGCTACATTTTATCTGACTCTGATCTAGTATTATGATGTCTAAGTTTGAGACAATAACTTTGCACTGCCCTGGCAAGAGAAGTAGAGATGGGGATGTTTCCAAAGGGCTATTCAGTGAATGAGCCTGGGGTGACGTCTAACTTTAGCTACTCAAATTAGGGCAGACAAATATTGTGCTTTGTTTCTCTGACTCATAGGATAATGACACAGAGAAGCTGGGCAGTAAATGTATTTAATATAGAGAGGAACTCAGGAAGCCTGCTGTTGGAGGCAGTGTCAATATTTCAAATGGATACACAGACAGATTTTGCCAAGACATTCCCAAACAGGAGAGCACTTCCAGGGCTTCTGGGATTTGGTTTGGTTTATTTTTGGAATCTGTTTGTTCAAAGTATGAGTGAGGCTTTAACTGAGTGGGAACTTGGGAGAATAAAGTGCTTTTGGTTAAATAATTAACATTAATTAATGTTGAGTAATTAATGTTACTTTTATGTTAAGTGAGAGAAAAGTAATTTACTGCTCATGCCCTGATTATAAATTAACCACTTTTGTGGGAACTTTAAAGAATTGTTAACAATTTCATTAAGGATGAAAGTCTGAAGCTGTTGAGCTACTGTGAACTCACTCACCTGGAAGTGGGGAAAATGAATTTGCAGCACCAGATTTGCACTGAACTGGCTCTTCTTTATTATTCATGTACATGATCAATTCACAAAGTTCCCCCCCACCACCATCAAAGAAAATTCCTCTTAGAATAGGTGTTATTAGGTTTAAAATAACACCTATTCTATATATTGCAGTATTTACAGAAAGCTAGAATTTTTGGTTTAGATAAATATTTAATAGAATGAATAGCATTTGCCATTTCACTTTGTATACATAGATTTGGGGGGGTTTATATCACCATTTCATTATCATTTTTGATAGCCCTATGAAGTTGTTCCAAGAAAAACCTTTCTTGCAGTCAGAATGCATTTTTCATCTTGATTTGCATGGTAAGAAGCATAGTTACTTGTATTGAACATGAGTATTCATAGCAACAGATTTCAATTTCAGAAGGAAATTCCAAGTATCTATAAAGAACCTTAATATGATACACTTTATATTCTGAGGAGGGCACTATCTAATCTGGAGCACAGTTTAGTAGTTCTGGAAAATAAATTGATAGAAATAAATTAAAAGCTAACTGACTTTTATTTAATTATCATGTTGCTAAAGTTTTAAATGGCAGATGTCACTTGGAATAGATCCTGTTCTTCAGATCCACAATCAAAATAATCAATAAAACATATTCGCTTCAATGCTTTCTCTGCATGTAGAAAATAGAAATTCTGTCTCACATCTGCAACGTGCAGCTCCTGATTCTTATGTGTTAAAAGTGTTGTTTTCCATGGTGAAAATTAAGAAGAAAAGCTTTTCTGTATCCCCAGCTCTTTGAGCCTGATCCAAGGAGTAGGATGGCTGGATCCAGTGTTTTCACACAGATGCAGGCAGTGGTAGTCAGATGGTTCTGTAAGAGCTGCTGTTTAGTTTTGGGTGCAGTTCTGTCCACACTCAGGCTGTGGTTTTTCTGTATATCACTGTCCTTTATCACCTATATAAATCCCAGAAGGAGTAAGAGGAGTAAACGGAAGAGGTGGATGCACACAGGATTTCATGGGAATAGCAGCCATTTCTGTACTATCTGTCTTAAAATGGACAGCAGTCCAGATTGACTCATTCTACAGAGAGATAATTTTCTGCTTGAGATCCCGCAGATTAATTGCCAAGTGTCTCAGCTATCCCAGGAGAGCTGGTAGAAGGTGTTGATAGTACCTGCAGATAGCTGGGAGAGATGAGCAGTTAATGGGATTCACCAAGTCACCTTCCCAATGGGGGAACACACTTCTGGTATTAACTTAAAAATCAAATTCAGCAAGCAGAGAAGCTATCCATCTTTGCAGGCTAAGAGGTGCTCTCCATACCATTTCTATGCTTAACTGCCTGATTTCTCAGGGGGGACACAACTTTGTCTTGGTCAAGCCTTGTCACTGTCATCTCAGTGTGAGGGCAACTGAGAATTCTTGGGATTGCCAGTGGAGAGTCCTCCACTAGAGCTTGTTCCTACCCTAGTCCTGGAGATATGATTTGGGAGTGGGTGGGAAAGTTCCCTGTGGTGATGATATATGCTGTAAAAGATGGATTTAACCCAGTATATGTTTCAGGGCTACCTAAGCAATGTGCAACACTGCACCCAGCTTCACTAGAGGAACTGCTAGAGTCCCCACCATGTTCTGCCACATGAGGTGGGAGCACTGACCTATTCCTTATCAGTCCCAGATGTGTACCAATTAAAAGCTGAGAAAGTACTGTCTCATGAGACTTTACTACTGAGGCTTGTAGTGTGAATGAATATCTCCATTTTGCTGGTGTCTGTGAAATCTGCAACCCCTTGAGAATCAGGGTAATTTTGCCTCTGCCCTGCTAGGTTGCAAAACTAATTCCCTGCATACATAAAGCTGATGCCACTGCCAACAGATTTCAATGGCAGGGTCGCACGATTTGGAAAGGTTTAAAAAACAGTGGAAGCGTCTGCATACACAGGGCTGACAGCCAGGCAACAAAGTAAGATGCTAATGTTTGCAGGATGTATTCAGCAGTTCAATTGAGTAGAGAGCAACCTGGGGGAGTTCAGCAGACCGTGGAGTAAGGAGGTGTTGAGCATTCACATAAGGCATGTGCAGCTGGGCAAACAAGCCCACATAGGAGTGATTTGAGTGAAAACATAGGTGTGTTACATATTCCTTGCTCACAAATTTTACTCAGAAAAATATGTATGAAAGCAAGGTCACTATCAAGAATTAATTTGAGCAGAATGAAAGTCTAAAGTATCAAGAAACTAGGATTGTTTCTTGGATAATAAATAAAAGGCTCTTTTAACATTTTTATTAATACCTATAAGATTGGATATCTGGGGCTGAGAGAGAGGGGGGATAGGGATTGTGTCAGCTGAACATTCAAAGAGAAATGCTGCAAGTCAATTTTCCTTAACATACAGACACATATACCAAATGCTGTAATACTGCCTCCACAAAAGAGCACCTGTAAGGCTTAGCGAATGCTGCACTTATCCATGTGTGTGAATGCCCAGCATATCAGATGAAATAAGAAATGCTACAAGCTCTCATCTACAATGAAAATGAAGCAAAGTCTTTCTCAGGTTTGAAAAGTTCTGTTCTGTGAAAATTTCAAATTGTCGTTTTCAAACCATTCTCACTGTCTGGGAAGGGGAATGAAAGATTTTCCCCATCTCACAGTTAAGCTTGTTTACAAGAAGTTTGAATTTGGCCTTGCAGGCCAAAGGGGCTCAGCTAATCACCTGGACCATGTAGTGAAACTACCTTCAAACATTTAGAAGTTCACTCGTCGCTACTCCACAGTGAAACTGATGGGTGTGATCACGTCTTTGTTTGCAGCTGGGAGGCGGGCAGCTGCATTTGGCGCTAGGCTGTGTTTTGTACTGTGCCAAGCATGCTGGGGTCCCCATGCCAGGTTCTTTGAATCCCCTACTGAGCCTTTCTCTCGCTTCCAGCTGCCTCCCTTGCCTGCTCCCCTGGCTCTTCCCAGCTCCTGCTTCCAGCTCACAGGCTGTTGTTAGTCCCAGTAGGGGGGTCTCCACACCTCACAGGCCCCAGCCAGCATGTTTCAACTACCAAAGCTAACAGATGATTTAACACATTTCCCAATTACGATGTGCAAAGACATCATGCAAAACAAGCCCCTAACTCTGCAAAAAGTTTTGCTTTCTACAGAGGCAGAAAAGGGGACTTAGAAGGAGACTGACAAGAGAGGTGCGAAGGGATGGGACAGGACTATATATCTGATCTAACTTGCCTTATACCACAGCTGGGCCGTGCAAAGTATTTGAATGCCACCTCCTTGAATCAACCACTTCAGCAGCTACTTTTGGGATATGCACGTGGAAAGGAGGACATTTTTGATGTCTTAGCCTATTTCCTGCATGGAAAATAAATAGACCTTTAAGTAAACTTAAGATTGAGTCTCCGAAGAACCCTGCTGGCTTCTTCCCTAATGACCCTGTTTCATACCCACCTCCTCCAGATACTCCTTTGTATTTTTGATCTTCCTAGCCAATGGGCTAAGGACAGGGTATGTGTATGATAAATAAAGGCAAAAAGCAAGGCGGGAAACAGTGGGAAAGAGCTATTTCAGCTGGGCTTAGACACATCTTTCATGAAGAAAGCATATGTAAGTATTACTAACTAAGAAAATGTGATAACTAATCACTAATATTTACCTAATTTGAAGGTGACATTTCTTGGAAAAAGGGAAAAAAAACTGGGATGAATCTAGACAAGGAAAATACATCTATGCTACTGCATCCTTAAGAGTCTTCCCCAACAGCTCAACAGATGAATAAGAGAATTTCTTTTCTTGCTGAGATATATATTGTCTATGTATATATATATATTAACATAATCTAAGCTTTATACCCTACCATGCCATGCTTCCTTAATACAATTGACTACTACTCTCCTACCAAATTCCTGTCTCCAGCTCCTGCTCTTTTCTCTCTCTGGGAAATATGGATTTGCAATGTCTGACAGTCTACGCTGCCCTTAATAGAATTACTTCCAATCTATGCTGGCATTGATGAGAAGGACATCTTGTCCTTTTATGTGCCTCTATCATCAGCAAAAAATCGTTCTTTCATAGTTGGTACAATATGTTGTAGGATAGTGTTACAGCTGTTGGGTATTTGAAAGCGAAAGGGTTTTACGTATGTGAATCTAGTCAGTCTAATCTATGAGAGAAATAACTCGTCGATTTTTTTTCTAAGTAAACTTGATTTCGTTAGCTAATGAGTCATGTATTAAAAGCAATGTGTCCATTTTCCTGTCTGGCCAGACAGCTCCTGGTAGGTGTTGCTCCTGTCGCCAAATGAAGGGGACCACTGGGAGCATAGAACTAGAGAGGAACTGAATACTGATGGCCTCATTGAAGTCTAGCTCTCTGCGCTGTAGACATCTATAGCTTCCTTTTATGAGTTTGATCTCCATCTTGGGCAGCTTCTCTGATGATAACTCTTAATTAAAGAAGCATGCTACCACAAGAGAGTGAAGTGAACAGGGGGTTGCTAGGGGTATTTTCTCTTCCTAAAACAAGAGAGATTTTGCTGTGAAGGAGATGTAAATCGTGACAGAGAGATTGGCCAACTAAACCACCAGAGGTCTAGGTCTGTGGAATAATTCAAGTTAGTCTCCTTCTTATATACCTTATAAAGATGCAATATTTGAGATGCAGCTACAAGGGTGGCAACTTCATGCCTCCTGCACCCATAACCTCGAGCTGCTCCTCAGGTCCCTTTTGGAGTGCTGGCTGCTGCACAGGCCAGCTGCCCGAGGATGTGCTGGCCTCCCCAGAGGCTCGTGGCTGCCTGGACAGAGAAAACCAGGTCCCAAGGGCAGCTTCAAGGCAATTTTTGTAAGACAGTCCAATTTCCAATGTATTCTGCAGCTTGCAGTGCCTCCAGTCTGCCGCTGTCAGGTTCATGAACAAAAAGTGAAAAGTTTGTCATCTATACCTTTAGCCAACGAAGTCCTGAACACATATTTTTTGCCTTTTTGTGATCTTGCACAGAAGGAGATGACTTGCAAATATGTCCTTTTATGCTAGATTCTATTTCTTTATTTCCATGACGTTCTGCATTGTGTATTTGCCAAGTAATTCCAGGTTGTAATTCATTCAAAACAAAAGGGTTTGTGTGGTG
Organism: Loriculus beryllinus; assembly: GCA_039877255.1. Lineage (NCBI taxonomy): Eukaryota > Metazoa > Chordata > Aves > Psittaciformes > Psittacidae > Loriculus > Loriculus beryllinus. The sequence continues at coordinate 19,052 of JBCJKH010028541.1, read as the reverse complement.
TTTATTCTTTAATGATTGGACAGTGGATTAGAGCAGACTTTTGGCAGAGATCCCTCAAACTTGTTTACATTTCCATCTGTCTCTGCATCTTCTTGAGGTTTTCCAGGTTATTGTTCATGTACCTTATTTCATATTCCTAAGAGGAACAGGCATTTTATATATAGAAGTAAATTAGATATTTCAGGTTTTGAAATTTCACACTTAGGTATTCCTCAGTGTCTAACAGGCAGATTTTTAGTTGCCTTAGAATTCTGAACACTTTCATTTCTTCTACAGCTAATTTATTATGCTTTCCTTGAGAAAACCACATTGCTTGTTTTTTAGCCTTTAAATGCTTTCGCATGGCTTTTAGTCGTTGTCTTGCATTAATGCAGTGCATCTATAGTTAGGGAGACTAAGAAATATTTCACTTTCATGTGTTGGCTTCAACACTTTGAAAAATAGATCTTAGACTTGTTGTTTCGTATTCATCTCCATTTTGCTTTTGAACACGCATGGAAAAGTGGCATGGTAATTTAAGTTGTTTTGGCAGGGAATTTGCTGGTAGCCTTTACTCTTTGAAATGCATTCAGAAATGCTTTTTTTATTGTTTAAAAATCTCAGTGTCATTACAGCCATGTAAAGTTATTAAATATATATTTTAATGAAATCTATGAACTGTTATTTTCCCTTGGATACACATTTTTATGTGTGTGGGGCAAGCTGGTTATTAACAGGGTTTTCTTCTGGAAGTTACCATTCTCCTTGATGATCTAAATTCTGTTTATTGTGTATTAAATTTCTTTTTTCCTTTATGGTATGAAACCACCCTTTGGTGTGTTTATGCTGTCTTGCAGCAACCTGAGTGTTTTAAATGTCACAGTGAGCAGTTTAGTTCAAGGTATCTATGCAATTTGATCTGAGCAGTTTTCAGCTGTTTCTCTGGGGCATGATTGCAGCCTAACCTCTGATAGGACCAAAGGAGCGCTGACAAACAAGATGGCTTTTGCAATTTGAAATTTGGACTTTAGAGTGTTTTGTGTGTTGAAGTAATATAGCATGCATGATCTTGGAAACGTGAATAATGTATTTTTTTACATGCTTTTGGTGAAATAGTTCTTTCAAACTACTTGTTTGTGAAACTCAGTCTACCTCTGCTAGATCAAGAGGGGCGATGCAATTAGGATATCATAGAATGCTGACTGTTCAAATCAAGTCTATTTAAATGCTATTATACTGAAGAGCTCTGAATGGGCTCTCTGCCCCCTCAGGAGTGGCTGTGCCTATATGCCCCCCTACTCAGTCCACTGACACCTTCCATCCCTGAGCAGAGCAGCACCGGCTCCTTGGCCAGGAGTCTTTGGGAGCCAGGGATGTCCAAGCAGCTCTTGTCTCATGGTGCACTGCCTTACCAGGCAGCCAGGCTGGAAATAAAAAAAGGATGCAACAGTTTTCTGCTAGGATTGACTGCATTCCCTCAGCTCCCAGTGCGCAGGCGAGACCAAAATGGATCTGTGTTAAGCTAATAAACGGAAGACACACAGGCTCTTGCCTTCCTTACATACCACATCAGGCTTATCTTTGTATATTCAACACGACTTTGTTTAGTAATACAGGGCTATGAAAACAGCCTTTTTGTGTGAGTTGCTTGTGTAAATGCATCACCTGGGTCTAAAAGAACACAAAATATGTGTATGCATAGTTCCTTTTTTATGTTGCTATTGCTGTCATTGTTGTTATGAGAGCCCACATTTAACTTTAATTTTTTTTTTCTCTGTGCTTATTGCTTTCATCCTCCCATGTACTCAGTCTGTCTGACACTATGAGGCACGAAAAAGATAATCTTTGCACCTTTAACAGGTTACCTTTTATTTTAAATGAAAAATTATTTTCCAAAATAGATGGAGTGCTCACTCTTTTTGATGCAGATCCATCTACCACCATGTATCATCTCAGTTTATATCTTCGAAACTCTGTGGTGGGATCTCAACAATAAACTATTCATTTTTGGCAGTTTTTTAACTTGTCACCCTCCAAGATGTTTGAAAGAGCCTTTTGATTCACAAAGTTTTATATATCTTTTAGATGATGAAAGGCCAGGATTTTACTTTTAAGTCTCAGCAATTAAAGTAGAACCCTCTGAACTTTTTTTAAATAGCAAATCTTATTAATTGTAGATGAAGGATTGAAGGAGATTTAAATAAGAGAAGCTAAAATGATTACGTGGTGGCCCTGGCTGCACGTTCCTTATCATTCTCTTTTTTCTTTTTTTAATTTTCTGTGCCTATCCCACAGCATTCTGTTCTCTGATAACATCATTTCGGACCTCTTCCCAGGGGCTGTTTCACCAGCTCCTGACCATGGCATCCTGAATGTATCCATCAGGGAAATCATACAGAAAATGAATCTGCAGCTGGTTCCCTGGTTCATTGGTTAGATAATACAAACCAGGACATCTTTCTATTTAATACTTTAAAATGTGAATGCAGAATTCTCTGGTTTAAAAAAATGTGAAAGCATTTCAGTGGAATCATAGATACCTTTTCATATATTTAAACAGTTATTATTTTGAACTACATATACAAGCTGTTTAAGCAAGCTGATAAATGGACCTCCAGGGTAAAAGCTTTAAAAATGAAAAAGGGTATCCCTGGGGAAAAACAACCTTTCTTTTAACAACCTTCTTATCCTTCCTTCCCTAATATCCCACTCTCTTTTTTTAGGAAAGTTGTGATATATTCCTTAGTGAATCTGTTACCGTTGTATACCTTTTTTATATATATTGAATCAATTTTATGTATCGAGTGTTATAACTGTAGGGATGTACTACTAATCTTTCTGCCATCCTCCATTAGAAAACAAAAAGCCAAAATAATAGACTTTTTTGGGATGTAATGTAAATCTTGTATATTTAGGAGGTAAATTTAGACTATGCATAGCAACTGCTGTGCAAAATGCTCTGCTAGAATTCTGCTGGATGCTTGAACAGCAGGAAAGAAAAGGTCTAGTAGATGAACGAGGAGTACGGCATGTTTTCATATACCCAAGAACAGTTGTATGAAGCAGTTGTATGGCAGATATGATCCAATTTCACATGAGTGGAGCGATGGCTGGTATTTCAGAAAGCAGAACAGGGCTCCTGTAGTGAAAACTACTAACCACTTTAATTATATTTTCATGTGTGGTCTATTTTATAGTGCTATTTTCCTGACAGGCTTACAGTTTGATTTCTCAGACTCAGGAGATTATTTTGGTTAGGATTTTCTTTGAAAACTAATGGACACTTTGGACACCTGGCAAATTTGGGTTTTTTTCTTTATGTGTGAACATATGTTAGAAATAAATTTTACCTTACAAATAAACACTTCAAACTATTTTAAAATGTGATAATGAGTAAAAGGCTAGCCTTAGCCATCAGGCTAAGGATATAAGGAAGAAATTCTTTACTGTTAGGGTGGTGAGGCACTGGAATGGGTTGCCCAAGGAAGTTGTGAATGCCCCATCCCTGGCAGTGTTCTAGGCCAGGTTGGACGAAACCTTGGGTGGCATGGTTTAGTGTGAGGTGTCCCTGCTTATGGCAGGGGTTTGGAACTAGATGATCTTAAGGTCTTTTCCAACCTTAATTATTCTATGATTCTATGATCAGTGTAAATAAGTGAACTGCAAACACTATGGAGTTGGTTATGATGAATTGCTTGGCTATTGTTCACCCTGGTTCAGCAGTTGCCTTTGTGGGGCAGGACTGAAGCGGACAGGATGACTGTAAGTGTACATATGCATATCTATCTGCGTGTAAAGTAGTGGCCTGGCCATTCTGAATGGCTCCTGCTTTCACTTACAGACTGGTGTGTCCCTGAGTAATAGCACAGTTAAACAAGTTGAAAATCAGAACAGGGTTTAGCTATGTGGTGGAGAATAAATTCTAAGCCTATGTATTCTGACTATATAAATACTGGAAGAAAAACTGTTATGGGCTTACTTTATTTACAGAATACATCCTCCTTTCAGTACAGTCCCTGTTAGTATTTGCTGTGAATTGGATAGTGTAAGGAGATTATTTTGCAGGATAGTTTAATCTGTTTTTGAAAAAAAATCTTCATAAGGGAGTACAACGCAGAAGCTGTCCAGAGATATCAAAAAGAAAGACATTTAGCCAACATGATTTTTGAAAAGGAAAACAAAATTGTGTCTTGAATCATCAGTATATAGTCATGAACAGACTTGTTTTCATACTGTCCTTGAAACAAATCTGCCATATGAGATAAAAACATAATGTATAAAGATACTGCGGCAAATGCAATGCAACAAGCTACTTCAGTATAACCTGGATCCAGGAACCTCAGACAACACTAAATAACAATATTAACATATATGAAATGATATTGCTGAGAGAAAGCAAAAGGAATTAAGGAGGGAAAGGGAGAGAACATGTTGCCAGCAGTGAACTGAAGTGAGATAGAAAATGGGTGAGACAGATGATATAAGAAGTTTCTCACAGATGGTGGGAGGGGGGTGGTGGATGCTCGTGAGAGCACCAGGCATTTCAAAAAAGGGGTTATGGCAGTGCCAGCTTAGTGGAGGAAAGGAGAGCACAAGAGCAGAAACTAATTCCACATTCTATTATATGCATCTTAAAAAACTGGCTCTGGTGAAGTTTTGTGGCATGTCTGTGTGTTCATTAAAGAAAACCCTGGTTTTAGTTTTGTAGGGGCAGCTGCTCAGGCTCTCAATAGTTCTCCCACATGAGTATTGCCCACTCACAAAGAACTGCAAATTATAGATTTGTTTTTTCTTCCTCCTATTTTCAGGAAGATAAAAATCCATGGAGAATATATTCATTTTAATTAGGTCACAGGTTTGCCAACAGGACAGCTCTAAGACTTAACTGGCAAGAAATGGTTTGTTTGGTAGAGATACTATTTTCTGCCCCAGACTCCTCACCTGCTATCAGTTCTTCAGCCAGCTGGGACTTCACCACCTACCTTCATACTGCTGGGCAAAGTGTTTAACCTTTTCTCGTGTTGTGGTTCAGAGAACCCAGAATGTTTCTTCAGCCCTAGTTTAGCAGGGCAGCCTACTTGTTCCATACTGCCATCCTACATAGAGTGGGGACGAAAAACCTGACACTAATTTGTGCAGGAGCGGTATGCCCACTGCCTACTGCAGTTTCTTCTGGGCCAACTTACCCTGCCAGCCTCCTCCCTAACCAAATGGACATATCCTGAACCTATAGTCTTTAAGTAACTGATTAAAGCTTGCTCAGGAGTCTGTACATTAGAATCATAGAATAGTTAGGGTTGGAAAGGACCTTTAGATCATCTAGTTCCAACCCCACTGCCATGGGCAGGGAGAGCTCACACTAAACCATGTCACCCAATGCTCTGTCCAACCTGGCCTTGAACACTGCCAGGGATGGAGCATTCACAACTT
>JBCJKH010028541.1:0-13543 GCA_039877255.1 Loriculus beryllinus | reverse complement strand
CATAAAGTTTCTGACTAGAAAACCCAAACCAAATTCACAGTAGAGTCCTTCTGGGGCAGATAAACTGTTTCTCCTGATACATATTTCTTTTGAATACTGCATCTAGCTAAGTAAAGCTGAATATAAAATATTCTTTTTGTGAATAATATGCACAATTAAAATGGAAACAAACTTCAGGAGAAGTAGTCTCAAAGGGCAAATATATTAAACAAGGAAGGATAATCTGTGCATATAAAGCAAAGATTGCCAAGAGGTATCTAATGAGCCTAGAACTGGGGTTTGCAGTATCTGGCAACAAATGGCTGTATAGTTTAAATGTACGCCACAACTTCCAACTGGAACTGGAAAACACGTTTTTTTTTTTGTGGAAAATCCTTCCAAATTTGTAACAGCCAAGTGAGAGCCAAATCCTGGCAGTGAGCATTTTACTAACACACGTGGGAGCAATTGTAAATTCCCAGCTGAAGCAGCTACATCTCTTTTACTTAAATAAATGTTCTGAGAAGCCAAGCAATGTCATTTCCTCTCAGAAGAAAGCTCAAAACTTCTGCAGAAGTAAGGCAGTGTCATACACTGATCTTATGCCAGGGAACAGGTTAATTGTATAGGGGTGCTGAGGTACTACCACTGCAAAATGTAGCTGTGCTAGCAAAAGCTTGTATTTGTGCCTACAGAGGCTGAGGCACAACAGCAGAGATAGAGATGAAACTCTGGTTCCTCTGACATTAATGGTAAAATTAATGGTAAGACAGCAGTCTGCTTTGCAATTCAGTATAACCAAGATTTCATGGCTCATTTCTAGTCCTTTGATACAGTACACAGACAGTAGTTCAGGGAATTGGCTTCCTCCTGTCTTAGTCACCATGGTGCTATTCTTTTGAAGAAGCTCAGTATCTTACCAAATATGCACTTAATTTACACCATATCTCTCTCTCTTTTTGACTATTCTACATGGGAAAGTTCTCTCTTTCCATCTTGTTTAGATCATGGAATGAAATTAGGATTTTTATAGCTATTAAAAAACCTTTTCCTTCAGAAAATTCCCTTTGGTTCAATGGAACTTGAATCAGGTTATCATAGGAACATCAGCTCTCTTTTCAGTATTGCTGTATTATCAATAATACATAAGTCAGCAAGCATCAACTGTGTGTTTGGCTCCTCAGAGAGAGAGAGATATTTGACAGATACCACAAGAACCCCAAGTTGTACTAAATCCCTGCAGGTGAATCATGCTGCTGCACTCTGGAAATTTGGTTTGCAGGTAATTACAATATATGGTAAGAGATCACAGATTCACTTTGCTGCTGTGACATGCATGTTTTAGTTGTATCCCACTTTCCACACTTACTGCATATCCAGTTTAACATAATTCTGTGTGAGCTCTCTCTTTGTGTTTAACAGCTATCTGGATTGGGGTCCAGCAAAGACATAATCTGATGTTCAAGTGAGTGTCTCCTTTAGTTACAAGGAATACATTTCAAGACTGTAGGCTTAAGGCCATTTACTCCAAACTACTGTGTCTTTTAAAAGTAATTTCAGTTTTGTTTTTCATGAGTGCAGCTAAAAGCTAAAGAAAAAGAAATCTACAACACATCTATGGAGAAAACATTTTTCAAAGTCTTAATGTGCCAAATAGACACCAAATATAAAATTAAACTAGTCATAAATCATCAAACTATCTTTAGCATTAGTTTTGGTTGAGTATTTAAAATCTGAGTTGTCAGTTTAGAATATAATTTTTCCATTTATATGAATAATTTTTTATCACTATTGGAAAACTTTGATTTTGCTCTTAAAAGCATAAAGATGTGTATTTACGGCTATGCCAGTGGGAAATATTGAACAAAACCAAAAGAGGCTGAAAGGAGAAGCAAAACTATCTTTGTTGGTTAAAACTTTTAACTTTGGACTAATATATTTTAGTACAAGGTAAACAATCCAATGAATTATTTTAAAAGTATATTTCTTTTTGTGCCTTTTTAAGAGAGCAGTTTCTGGAAGTACTGACAATATTTAATCTCATATGTTAAGGAGAATATTTATACATGAGATGATAAATTGCTCTGATGAGACAAAAATCCAGTTTGCTTTCACTCTTCCTGTGGAAAACTCATATTTACAGGTTCCCATAAAATTTTGCTTTTATCTGTGTTTAATTTGTGAATAAACTAACAGCAGCTCTCTCCTTCTGTCTTTTACTGAATAGGAGGTAAACTTTCCCTGGCCTGGTAGGGAACCAGAGCACCACAAAATTGACTGAAGTGGTGCTGAAAGCTATTTTTCATGCTGCTGCCTTATATAAATGGGGAAAAAGCAGATTATCATTTCAATAGAAAGTCAGCTTAATTTCCAAACTGATATTGATTGTTTGCAATATTTCTTCATCTTTTATATACGAGATTCATTTCATCTTTCCACACAATCTTATTTTTAAAAGTTAAGTGTACACTGGCTAACTGTTGTGAAGTTACTATAGGAAAAGTTCATAATAATTGGATAATAAATACATACATTTACACACAATTTTTAAAAATCTATATAAATATAAAACCTGCAACAATTCTGTTAGCAGTTAAAGTCAGTGCTTCCTATAAACTTGAGTTTATCTCCATATATCCTTGTTCTATAATTTTTTTTACATTTGCCACTAACCTTTAGCATATGCAAAAAACTGACATTTTTTTTTTAATGTATCTAGAGAGCTATTCAATATAAACCAAAGTATTTGAAAGTTGTTTTTCAAAAGTTACTTATCACTTTCAGTTGCCAAAGTTTAAACTTTTATTGTTCAAATGTTTCAGCTTCTCAATATTCATTTTATATAGTTCTACTTTTCTAGTTTATTACCTAAAACCAGATCAGCTCGTAAATGTATGGGATGGTAAAAAATTCAGTAAAATGAGGGATCTCAGATGTTGCAGACATTGCCAGAACTTTTATGTATTTGGCTTGAAAGAAAAATTACAATGTCAGGGAAAGAACTGCCCAGTTTTCATATAATTTTAAATATAAACCACTGCCGAAAACAACTTTCAGCTCATTTATGAAGAACTTTGCAGTAGTCTGAGTCCAGACCTTAAACCAATCAACTATTCTGTCCATGCTCTGTTACTCAAAAGGCACAAAACAGTAAAAGATACTTGCACGACACCTATTACTGTGTGTCCTGAGACCTTGCACTTTTCAGTCTCCTCATATGACTGCTATGGAGCTGGGAATGACCCTTTAGTCACGAGCTGCAAAGCAGACACAGAGAGAGCTAAGGGAAGATCCACAAGTGGAGATAGAAATCTTACAGGATCAAAGCATGCCTGGTCCCAGGGGTGGCCAGGAGGCCACAACCTCTTCTCCCACAAAAAATTGCTAGGTTACAGTGATGTTATTTTCCTGTCCTAATGAATTCTGAAGTTTGAAGTGGTCCTCAGCCGGTAAGAACATTGTGGGGAACATTGTCCTTAAGGACAAACAGTTAGGTGATTAGAACACAGACAATGCAAGTTTGACACTTCTCTGAGCAAGGAGCTCTGGGCAGCTCCATCTCCATTGCCTACCACCATGGTGCTGAGAGTCACTCCTTCCCCTCCTTCTTTGATGTTGAACCGGGCTGTTTGCCTGGCAGCAGCCTTCAGGAAGCACCCACACCCGTGGGAACCAGGGGAGCTTGTTTATGTTCACTGCCCCATAGGGTGGTGAAGTCAATGTTTAGGTTCAGTCTGCCGTTATTTGTTCCATGTCATCTGCATGTGTAGCTGAGAGTGGAGTGAGCATGTTCTGCTCAGAGCAAAAGCTACACAGCAGATGAGGCTGCTCTGGGTTATACTCCCATATAGAATCATAGAATAGTTAGAGTTGGAAAGGACCTTAAGATCATCAAGTCCCATCCCCCTCTGCCATGGGCAGGGACACCCCACACTAAACCATGTCACCCAAGGCTCTGTCCAACCTAGCCTTGAACACTGCCAGAGTTGGAGCATTCACAACTTCCTTGGGCAACCCATTCCAGTGCCTCACCACTCTAACAGTAAAGAACTTCTTCCTTATATCTAACCTGAACTTCCCAATTAAATCAAAAATGTCTTTTGGATGACTGATCCTGCCTTCAATACCAAAAAAACAAATTCTTTTATTGTTACTTTGAGGAATCTGCTCCATTTTTTTCTGCTTCTCTCTTCCCAAGTATCATCGAGACATACAATCTCAGTGATTGTTTACCACAGTCACAGTAAGAGTAGCCATCAGCAGAGATGTCTGTGCTTCACAAGGAAATTTCCAGGAAATCTAGTGGATACAGTGAGGTAGACCAGCACAATGAAACGACACATGACACAATGATACAAAGAAAAGACAATTCAAAGAGCAAGATGAAGAAGAAATAATTTAGAGGAAGAGATGACCCTAAAGATGAAAAGGAGGCCTTACAACCATTTTTTTTCCATGCAAGGAAAATCTCATTGAAGGAAATCAGATATGGAAATACTTCAGTATTGTGTCTATTCCGTACACACAGTTACTACAAGTGCTCCAGGGATGTTGTGTAATCATGACTGGGAGGATGGAACGGAGGGAGGGTGATCACTCTATTAGAATGTGGCCCATACTGTGAGAAAATAATAATAAATGGATTGCTGCATCTTCAACTTTTAATTTAATTTAATTTAATTTAATTGCATTTAATTTAATTGCATTTAATTAATATGGTTTTTTAATCATGAAGCAAAATCTAATGTATGATAATAACTGCTCTTCAGGAGAGCCTGTGAAAATCATGCATCTTATTTGTAGATGATATCAAAAGCTCTTTAGTCTGGGGGATAGATGCCTTATATTTTAAGGATGTTAAGTTCAAATTCTATGCAGTTTGCTTTTCCATTAAATTTTCTATTAACTTTTTCCATTGGTATAGGACTTATGATTTAATTATTTCTATTTTTTTCAAAGCAGAAATTGATGTCTAATTTATTTCTCACATAAGAGATGAATTATCTGAGGGGTAAAGTAACTGTTCACCAGCTAGTAACGATCTTTTTGTAATTTTGGTAATTTATTTGTTTATTTCAAATATTCAGGTTTCTTCTAATATGTAAGTATTCTTTAAAACACTCAGAAAATCAAAGATCTGAATGAGATTGCTCTGCTTTTTATCTTCTCATGTTATAAAGTCCACCGCTCCACATTTGTATAAATAAATATACAACAGACTCGTGTGAGGTGTCCAAAACCTCTACTAAAATGCCATAATGCTGAACAAATAGCTTTACTTAATACCCTAGAACAGGATGGACTGTCAGTGAAAATTGTTTATGATATTTCTGTCTTTTTTCCTTGAACACAGTGAAATGATACTCCTTCAGAATGCTAATAAAGTCTGCAGGATGTTTTCCACACTTGCTGCATTTGCTGACACCAAACTGTAAATTTTCATTACCATGAGACAAATGCAAAGTCCACATTTGTGAAGCTCTTTTCTGGCTTTGTAGATGAACATCCTGGTGGGAACAATTTGGCCTAGAGTACCCACAGCACACTATAGACTCCTGTTCCATATGGTCCTGTTGCCTGGAGCTAAAATACCAGTATAGAGCTGTAGTATGTCTTTGTTCGGATGACAAGGATTCTATTAACATGTTAGAAGAATAGTAACATTAGTGATACTCACTAACACAGTTCTTATACACTATCCATATTTTTTTATTATTGCTGATATTTTAAAATGCACCTTTCAGGCTCAGTTCTGATTCCGTTTGTCACATTGCTGTTTTTCAAGGTCTCTTTTTACTACACTGATGTATTATTCTTCAGTGTGAAAAGTAATTGCAAGTCCTTGAGGCTCATAAGAGATTTGAATCCTTTGCTGACTAAGGATACTATTTAGATAAATGCTCATCCTTAAACAGGTATGTAGAAGCTGTATGTTACACTGGAACCTCAATGTGCTTCAAATAGAATTTCATTCTATAAAGCACAAAGATTTTTTTTCACTAAAGGACCCTTCTTGGAAAGGTCTCACATGAAGAAGAAGAAACAAGTAAGAACAAGTGACTGAACTTTCTGGACTGCTCTTTCACAACCCTACCTCTGTCCTTTCACTCTTCTTATCTTGAAAAAAAGCAACACAATTACCATGTTATTCTACTATGAACAAAAAATGGTTAAACATATCTTGTTTTCTCTTGATGTGGCAGACCAGTGATGTATATACCTTCAGAGCACAGGTATATCTGAGGACCTGCCCAGCCGGGGTAACCTTTGGCCACTCATTTGACTTTCAGGTTAGAGTTCCTTTCTCTGGGTAAATGCAGCAATGTTTTGCAGTTTTTCTGACAATTCACCCTAGTCATAAACAAAAGCCCTGGCTTTTATTAATTATTATTATTATTTATTATTATTATTACTATCCAACTTTCCACCACCACCTCCCCAGCTCTCTTGGTTGTAGTTTCTTAGGTTGTTTTGTGGGGGGTTTTTTTGTGATCTCTGTGGCTTTCCAGAAATGTCAGCAGCAACTTTGATTGGTTTGTGAGGACAGAAGCACTCTACACCTTGCATCAAGTGAAGCAAGCTGCAAGAAAATGATCTTCTCAACAGCTTTGCTGAAAAATTCCCCTTATTCTAAAAACAGCAAGGGGAAGTTGGGATGCAAAACAGAGTAGCATTGCTCCTTTCTCTTCAGTCTGCAGGCTTTATAAAGCAAGAGAAGGCAAGGAAGACCCTCAGCTGCAGACTCTCCAGTTCTTCCCTTCTTTGACCCTGAAGAAGTGGCTGCTCAAAGAACTGAGTCCTCAGTGACCATAGAGAAGCATGTGCTTATTCCTTCACAGTATAGTGGGATCACATAAAGCTCAGCTGCTCCTTGCTCTGTACCTCTGCTCTTTTGCATTTGCTCTGCTCTGCTCAAGCTGTCCTCATGGTCTCCCCATTCCCCTGTTAAGTATGTGGCTCTCCCAACAGCACTCCCATACTGACATTAGTTTTGCTTGGAAAGATATTAACACACCTCTTAGCACATGCCTGGTATCTAGCAAGCAGCTATCGAATGGAACAAGTTTTGTTGAACCTCTACAGTAATCATTGCTATTTGCAGGGAGTTCAGCAGAGTCAGGGGAAAGACCTCAGTTGGCAAGTGCTCCTTGGTGTCAGGCTGAGGGAAATCCAGAGGCCTGGGACCATAACTAGAGCGATGTCTCCTAGTATCTTACAACCACTCTCTCATCACCTCACTGTATCCTTTCTTGTCCTTTCAGATGCCTGATTCTGAGATATTTAAATCACCTAAATATCTTGGTATACCCTGCTGCTATGGCACCATCTACTGCAGCCATCAGGCTTTGAGCTGTGGAGGAGAAGCATGGAGCCATGAGGGATCGTAGATCACAGTTGTGGTTTCTGCATCGAGACACTAAACTGGTGGTGATGTTTTCAGGGGTAACTACAAGGGATGCTTGACTTTTGCATTGCTTTTCATTTCAAGTTGCCTGAGCTAACCTGAATATCCACAACCCAGGGAAATTTCTGGTTGTGCTTGGACTTCAGGGAAGGTAGTGCTGCAATTTCATAGTGGTTTCTTCCAGTTTTTCTTCCACTCAGTCGTAAAAGCTCCTGGTGATGCTGCTGTGACCAATAACTAAGGAGATTGGGAGACAGGCATTGACTATGTGATTTGTATTTAAATCATTAAATCATATCCTTCCCAGTACTTTAAATGCATCCCAGAGATTCTCTAGGCTAATGGCATCGTGACCCTGGTTTCCTATAAAAACAAATTTTCTGTGATGCTGTCTGCATGTTTCTGTGTTGAATGATTTGGGAACCAGTCAGTCAATGTCAGTCAGATCTGCCATAGAGGCTCAAGCATCTGAGAACACATTCACAGACAGATTCACTCTTTCCTGCCTATGCATGATACAAACTGATCTGTGATACACCTCTTCTCCCACAGTATAGGTTTCATTTCTGAATCCAGGTGTTGCCCTGGTGCACGGTGCATTTGCATGTGACCACTAAAAACTTCTATGTTCCATACTCCAGAAAAGACCAAAATTTCTAGGGTGGCTCATACTGGAGGGAAGGCTGTGGCACAAACCCATTCTCTGCTAAACACGAAAATCTGTGTATGATATCCTCTCAGCACATTGTGCACACATGACGAAAGGAAAGTTTTGCTTGCAGCTTGCACTTTGTTGGACACCAGGCAGACCAAGCAGAAAATACAAATATGTTGGAGGCTCATGTTCATTAGTTCTGCTGTTCACAAATACTTGTCTGAAAGAAAAAAATACCAAAACACAGCACTTTCTTTCTTTCTTTCTTCCAACTCATGGTTTTACTTTCACACTGTGCTAGCTCTAAGTCTCAGCATGTGCAATAGTTTGTTAGAGGCTGTAACTGTTCTACAGGCTGCAAGTCTCTAGAGATTTAACCTCAAGCAATGTTTTCTTAGAAAAAGGAGCTGAACAAACACCAGAATTAGATATTAAAATTTAAACTTATTGAATTATTATATACAAAAAAAAAACCATTCTGGTAAATTCCACAAGATTCCTCTTCTCCCAGGGCCTGTAAAATTTATTTGGAGTATTAAAAATCCCTCTTGCTTTATAAATAAGTAGGTGGGGAAACAGTTTATTTAAAAAACACTGATTCAGAATATTTCTGGAACAGGTAATCTATAAAATATGTGGTGTATGCAAAATATATTTTTGAAGAATAATGTGTCAGTCTAGAAAGTGGGACTGGAAACCAGGGGTTCCTCACCTGGAGGTAGACCTGGGACAAGCTGTCATAAAAAAGCCCAAAGTGGGCTGGGGATACTTCAAGATAAATTAGACTTTGTGTCTGCCAGAAAGGCAGCTCTTTTCTCTGAGCAAGTTGCAAATAACAGATTCCTTCTCTTGAAATACTGAAAGTTCCCGTTTTAATACCAAAGCTCATGAGAAAGTAATTTTATCTGTGAAGTCTGACATGCAGAAAACAGAGCATACAGTGAAAGCTGAGAATGCTGAATTTAGTCTTTGGTTAAAAGTGGATTTCCTCATACTTGCGTGGTGGTTGACTGACTATTACATTCGTGGTAGATGCAGGTTGTGTGGCCAGGTCACCTCCTTCCCAGTGGCCAGGAAACAGTCCTGGAAAGAGTCTTCATCCTCAGCTCTGCATGGGGACAGAGGTACTGAAACATCCTTTGCACAGCCAGAATATCTGGACATCAACAAAGGAATAAGGTTCCACTTCATTAAAAGCAGAATTAGTTACACTGAAAGGGTGACACACCAATAGAGGAAGAAGTTTTGAAGTTCAAGTTCAAACAACTTTATAGAGGTGTTTACTGCATGATCTTGCCTTTCTGACATAAACATTCTTTTAATATTCAGTTTATATACATATAAAAGATATGTGTGCATATTCACACATGCATGCATATGTTAATATAAATAGATATCTGCAGCTATTTTCAATCATTTTCACACTATTAGATATGCATAAGTATAGAGAGACTATCAAAAATATCAAGGTGAAATGTACTAACAAATAAGATCTCCCCAGGGTAGAAAATAAGAAAAGGTGCTTAAAGACTGAGAGAATAAGCATGCAAAATCATTTACAATTTCTTTGGGATAAGCCAAATATGAATGTGATTAAAAGAAAGAAAGAACAAGATAGAAAAGAAGCATGGAATGAGTAAGAGACAATAAAAGATTTGCTAGATAAAGTTTGCAATAAAATAAATAACCAGATTTCCACTGAGGCAAGACTTAGGTCTGTTCCAAGATCAAACCCTCATATGCATCAATGCTCATGATGTACAGACCATAGACTGATGATGTTTGGCCCTCAGGCTTTCTTTACCTTGCTCACAGATTGTCAGGCCTACCCCTCTCCTTATTTCAGCACTGCTCTGGGCTCTGCAGACACATGTAGTGGTTTTAGTTTTAGTCCACTGGTTTGAAGTCATTCTTATCGTTCGGATGTGTTGGCAGAAAGACTATATTTTGCTATCTCTTGTCATATGTTTTCACCTCTTGAGATACAGAAAATGGGGGGATGGAGGGTAGACTTGATGGATATATATGGCAAAAGGAACATAAGATTTGCAAAGTCCAGCATTCAAAAGTTAGGCAATGTCAGACTGAATTTCTCAGAGCACACTTAATTTTGCCTCCTGGTGAATATGCATTATGATAAAGTTTTAATTACAAGGTTTCATACTATTACTTTTCCCCAGGACACCTGCTTCAGCAGGGCACAGGATGAATGGTGCTCACTTAATGAGCAGCTATTCAATATGTTCTTTTATCCTCATTGCTTGGCGTTTGGCCCCAGGCCTTATTTACTACACATTGCTCAGGCATGGCTCTAAAGACAGAATTATTCATTTACTGTTTCGACTGTTCTGCAGTTCTTCTCACTCTATCTGAACACACTGCAAAATTTCATGAAACTTTACAATTCCTTGGGAAGAGCAGGGTCAGCCGGCCCCATGTTATAGGTAGGGACCTGTAACATTTACACTTATCCTTGGTTTTAACATTCATTTGAATTGTTTTCTCTTCCCTCCTTTCAAGAAACCCCCTTTTTTTTTTTTTTTTTCAAAATGAACAGAGGAGTCTTCTCCCCACATCCTAATTTCTGTGTTGTGGCTGAAGATTTCAAAAACCCAGTGTAATCTGAGGTAGCAGTCCCCCACAGAAAACTTCTCTACCTTTGACAGAGCAATAAGCTCTGTGAAAACACAGTGCTATCTCTACAAGGCACAAGAGTGACAGGTGCCAATCTAAGTTACAGAAGCTGTGACTAGTCTCTCCTGTAGTATTTGTATAGGTCAGAATTTATGTGCATGTGCACAAGCTGTATGTGACATGCAGACCTCCATGTATAGGGGTACACTTAAAAAGTCCTGTGTACAGAGAAATGAAAATATTATATACAGAAAGAATGCTGGCCACTATCTTGAGCAACCCTGGACTTCAGCACAGCTTTGCCAAGTCCATCCAGTGGAGGAGCTGGTCAGTGCCTTCATGGCTGCTTCCTGAAGGATCTAATAAACAGATTTGCTTACAAAAACTAAACCTTATAAATTATTTTCAAAAACCAGAATTTTTGCCTGCATATTGCACTCTAAAGCATTCTGTAGCACGCTTGTTTTTAGCAACATGTGCAGTTTTAAACCACACTTTCCCCTCAGAAAAAAAAAAAAAAAAGGAAACTGGGCACAAAAATTGAACCTTCCCTTTCCTCACTTAACCTCTTCTGTTTACCACACCAAAGTGGTAATATTCTATACTGGGCCAGTGAAATACAATATCCAATAACCTTTGGGGGATTTCTTTTTTTCTTTAGAGGGTGGCAGTTTGCAAGTGTTTCAGAGAGATTAGCCTCTCTTTTGCAATCATTGAGAGGAAATGGTAAAAACGATAGCAAAAAGAATCCCTTTGGTGTGCAGTTGGAAGATTATTTAAACATTGACAAATTACTTAAGCATTGATTTTTTTATTGTGCTTTTACATAAATTAGTACAGGCCAGTTGGGTAAGTTATTATACAATTTTTTATCTGAAAATGCTGGCTGAAGTTCAGCAGAAAACTCAGATGAGTTACGATTAGCTGGAGAATTAACTGTCATGCAAGATGAGAATCCCTGAAACTCCACAATCAGGTGATCAGCTCTTTTAATAAGCAGATAGACAAGCATGAGGTTCAACTTTTCTTTGCCATGTTTCCATTTTATTTTTTCCTTTTGGCTGGTCAGAGTCTTCAAGCACTTGAAAACCCTGATACATGTTCTCTGCATTCATCTTACCAGTCTATGAATCCATGCTTTTAAATAGACCATTCTCATTGATAGTTTTCTGAACTTCATTTTCTGTATAAGAGCATATTCTTTTTCTAGACTATATGAATCTACTTAATTAGGAGAAGAGGGTCCACTAGATTATGAAGTAGTGTCTGTAGATAAACATTTCCACTGTTAATGAATGCCCATATCTGATGCTGTGATTGTGAGTACCTCAGAGTTCAGATGCAAATACAGACGTTCTGAGGTTTTGGGTTAGGTTTTGGAAATCAAGATTTGTTTAAAAGTCATAAAAGCATTCCTGGAGAGAGGACCCAAAACAGCTCTACCCTCTGTGGCCTTTGTGCAAAAATTTTGTAGTCGATTCTGTTTTCCAGTGAAGATTTCTCCACCTTTCTCTTGGCACTGAGGATATGCTGACATTTTTTTAGCTTTGTCAACTAATGAACACTGTCTTCTGAAATGCCATAAGATCAAGGAGAGAACTTTGGGTGAACTAGATTAATCAGACTGTATTGGTTTTCCCTTTTCTGGTTCATGGCATGTTCTCATTTAGTTCACAGTTTACAGTGCAAGAAAAATGGGCAAAATACAATTACAGGAGACTGAATTTTCTTTCTTCTCTTGCCTGATATTTGTTGTGAGAACATTGTCTTTCTATCTTTCCTGCTCTTAGGCTGAAAGAGAAATTGAATCTTTCATGAGGGACTGATGGGGAAAGAAAAATGTGTTTTCTTTAAAAAATTGGATGTACAAAGACTTCATTAAAAATTTCTTAAACTGTAATTACAATTAAAACTAAACTGGTTTATATGTGCAACTGAATATGTGCAATTTGATTTTCAGATGGTTTCGGCTTCCAGTTGAAACAACAATTTCAGATGTGCTCCATCTTCTTCTGTTGTGTCCCATTCAATGCAAATCTACATTTGACCATCTGCTGAACTATTTTTCAGAGTGGCAGCCCAATTATTTTTGGCTTTTATTTTTCCTGTTTTCCTTTCTTTTCCCTTTGGAATCTTAACAGACTGTTTTTTAAATTATGGGGTATGTAACCTGGTTAGGAAAGAACCTCTGTTTGGTCAGTAATATAATTTGCACTGATTCTGCACCATTAAATGTAGTAGAGTATCACTATGGTAGAAAAGAATACTTTGACTCCTTAATGCTTCCTGGCATTTTATTGTCCTTCACCACCACAGTTGTCCACACTCAGTTAGTTCAGCTACCAGGGAAATGGCACTGCTCTGCTCTTCCTGTGATATGCCTTAACAAGTGCCTCTGAAAGCCATGTTACTCTTAACATTGATTCTTAAATATTTTTATCCCAGACTTTGCTCTGAGGGTCTCAGCAGACTCCATTTGCAATGAACTCAATGTGTTTTCTGTAATTAATACAATTCTGCTACTAAGTATGAATAAGTTTTATTCAAAAGTGAAATACATTAATCTGTCATAGTACTTCTTTTTCACCTAAGCAGTGAGAAAAAGGCAGACTCTGATAAGGAAGGGAAAAAGCTCCTGTCCTTGTATTACTCCTCTGGGAATGTTTTAAGGACAAGATTCAAAAGATACTCTGAAAAATACAGCAAGTTCAACATCAATTATCTTCCTGTGGTATTTTCTCTATCCTGGTGACTGGTGGCACACAATATGCCAGAAAGTCATCCATCTGGCAGCTGGTGGGTTTTGTTTTTGTTTTTGTATTTTTTACCCTGGCATCTCACTGCAATGGTATCCACTTATGAATTGTCTA
>JBCJKH010028540.1:0-11275 GCA_039877255.1 Loriculus beryllinus | reverse complement strand
GTGGTAGCAGGCAAGGAAAAGCAAGGGCCAGTAAAGGCTGTGTGAGATTATCAAGAGAAACCTGTGGAGATGCTAATGAAAGAGAATGATTTCTGCAACAGTGCCACTGCCGACAAACGCTCACAGCCCAGCCACAGGCTCTGAATGTGGGAAATCTGGTTAGCTGGACAGTGACAGATTGAATTCTAGTTATATTAAGGAGTTAAGCTCGTTTTGATAGTAGGCACTAAAAGCTGCAGCAACATGTATAGTCCCTCTGCATCCTCCAACAATATATAACTCACCAAACATGAGCTTTACTAGGTAGCATTTACTTAAGCATTTTCTATTAATCTTCTGTGTTCTTACTAGCAGGAATATGTGGGGCTCTCCTTTTTGTGCATGAGAAGTCCTAACCATTTTTAGGTGCTTTTTTTGTCTCACTCTCCAGTTTTTCAGATATAATATTGGGCAAGATAGCATGTGTTCTCTTCTCCTTTCGCACATTGATTTGCTTTTCCTCCTTCTGACAACTAAACCATGAGATTTCTGATAGTAAAGGAGCCCTGAGCATATTGTACACACTTAATAAAGACAGTGAGTTTATCTGTTAATGTGTTTGAACTTCACAGTGTTTGCCTCCATTTTGAAGCACCGCAGTCCTCACTTTTTCCTCTCATTTGTAACAATCTATATATGTTGTTTGGTTTGGAGTATTTTGAAGTGACACAGGTGGGAATCTTTCCATCAGGTTCAGTAATCGCATTAGGTTGTGTGACAGAAAGCTTCAGTCTAGGTGATAGGATACCAATCGCCTTTCATGCTCCCCTATGTTTTTAGGCACTGCCATCACTTGTGTTGTGGATGAGCATGAAGGTATGCTGCAATCTGATGGTCCATCCTTTATCAAGGACACGGCTGCGCAGTGAGAGGTAGAGTTTCAAAACCAACTGAACTAATTAAGCTCAAGTACTGAAAGCTATATAATCACATCAGTGAGTTCCCTGCCAGGATTAGAAGCGTCTCGCACAGTTCTGTGCTTTGCCATGTACACATACCCATAGTGAACCACCTCTTGCTTCTGTCAGTGAGCCAAGCTGATGAATAGTAGGTGTACTGGCGGACCACTCTTACTGTTACTGTCACAGCTACTGCTGCTGTTACTCCTCTAACAGCTTTTACACCTCCTATATGGGATAGTTAATTCCACACGTACCAAGCAGTTTTCAGTGAAGATTCAGGGGTCTTTCATGCTCTCATTATGTTCCTGTAAGAACATACAAAGGCTGCTCTTGAACTCAGGACAGACCCCTCCAGAAGAGGAAAGTTGGGTGAACTCATTTGCTTTAGCCTATCTCCCCTTCTACGATTCTGCTCAGTAGGTGAACTTGTGCTGAGAAAGATTCTTAGATCTACCTAAAATTCCCAATAGACTTTTTCTCTCTTAAAAATATTCATATTTATCCTCTCACGCTACTGAGATCCTTAAGAAGATGTAAATTACCTGTGTCTATGATCCTTCCATTCATCTTTTCAATATTTGAAAGTTTCAGGATGTGATGAGTCTGGAAAACCCTATTTTTTTAACTTCTTTTCCCAGAAAAATCCCTCCAGGTAAAGTTGCTTTTATTATCCCACAGAAGATTCAGAGCTTGTTTTATAATTCAGAGTCTACAAAATAGTCCTCTGGCTGCATTAAACAAATAATGGATTTCTTCATCAAGATTGCTCAACCTGAAGCAATCTACATCTTTTCATGGCTTACCTCTCTTTAGCCTCTTACTTGAACTCCCATAACTTCCATGAGGAAATAAAATCAGGCATCTACTTTAAGTGAAAAAATTCCACAGTAAGCTGGGAACTCTGAAGGCTCGTTTTGGAAATGTTAATGCAAAACATTTCAGCCTTTCTAAAGCGAAGAGTTTTGTTTCAGCATCTATTAAGCAGAAAGTTTTACTTCAGGAAAACTTTATTGCCACTTTCAAATAAACAGTGTTTTCACACATTTTTCCAGTTAAATTAATTTACTAAATCCAGTGCATGCTGATTATAAGACCAAGTTTTTAAAGTGATTTTACCTCCCTCTTTCTTGCAATTTGCTTGGGAAATCTGAAATCTTTGGCTATATGTTGCACATCTAAACCCCTCCTTCTGTATGCTATGTCTTACAAGCTGCAGTATTGTCTGTGAGTAAAGGTACTTCAACTACTGATCAGAAAAGGAGACAAGGAACTAAATCCAACATCCAAACAAGAAACTGGATGTTAAGTATGGCATAAGGCTTCGAGCAGAGTGATATTATAGTTTGTCTGTTACTGGTAAGGAAAGGTAATAGGAACGTTCAGCTCTCCACGTGGAGCATATGTCAAGCTGGCATCATTAGTTGTTTGCTCAGAGCAACTGGTACCTTTCATATCCCTTTACATGTAAATCCTCAGTATCTCTGTTAACTCAAGATGCATATTAGTTAATCTGTCCTGACCTTTCAACAGCCAGTTTTGGCTTGCCAAGTCAGCAGTAGATTTCCTTAACAGAACAGAGAGATGGAACTTGTGAAATTTCTCAATTAACACTGAGAAAGCAATGTGTTGCTGAAGTTCTAAGGAGTCATTATAGAATGATTTTGGTTGGAAGGGGCCTTCTTAACTCTTTCTTGTGCCAACATGCAGCAAAGAAAGTATATTTCTCCCTCAAACGTACCTCTCTTTTTGAACATCAGGAGGCTTACTGTGCTTCATTCCCTGTTGGGATGCAGTGAAAGTAAGGATGCCATATATCATTAAGTGTTTTCCTTATGAAAAATAGGACTTCAATAAAGTAAAAAATTGCTTTTGCTAACTATTTGCTTTCTAAGACTTTTTTTACAAATAGCTTCCTGGCCAGATCACAAGATGATCAATGTGGTCTTTCAAAATCATTCTTCAGTGGCAGACAGTTTGCATAAATGAAAGTTGAGGCCATAAGAACCCAAAGCCATTTAATTTGTTATGTGCCAAATGAAACATAATTGCTTTCCTGCATCTCTTGTGTTAGATTTTGCTATGCACTTTAAAAGAAACTCAAGGAAATTAATTTCTTGAAAATACTTATTTACCTTCATAGAAATTTTTAACCAATAGCTACGTGTATTAGTTTTAATTAGCCAGTATAATGTAGGTTAATGGTATCTCAAAAAACTGACTTTGCGTTTCCAACTAATTTCAGTCTTTTTCATAAATCTAATTCAAACTTAACATTTCTCATTAATAGAATTTTGAAGTAAAAAGACATTTTCATTCCTTATAGAATAATACTGTAAGAAGAAGTAATAGACCTTGTTAGATCAAGTTATGTAGTGGAGAAAATCATGGCCTCAACCAGAAAAGCCTTCTGACACACAAGCTCTTTCTCAGAAAGCTGCCTGTTAGTACAGAGCAGTTGATGGGTTGCATATTCAAATCTCACTTCTCTCGCTATAATGCAGTTGTGCCCAGATGTTGTGAGGCATGATATGATGGTTAATGTAGGGTTAACAATCACCTTTTTTTGATTGTGATTTTTTGTAATGATTTCCTCCTACACAAACTTATAAATATCTGTGTTTCCATAAGTAATGAGTAAAAAAAAATGTTCACCTGCCTAAGAGTAATCTTGTGATGTTTTAGGAGGTTTATAACCTAACGTTTATAAAGCACTTTGAGGCTCAAAACAGCCATGCAAGTATTGTCATTATTGACAATAGAAACAATTCTAGTGATGAGTGCTACTTTTCTTACTGAAAATGAGCTCTAATTTGGAATAATTGCAAGCATCCTTTATACTTTAACAGAAATTCCTGAATCTTATGGGTACTGACAAGAAATATTTTCAAGTTTTATGATATTCATTGGTAAACTCCTGAGACTGCATCCTGCACATTCATCTATTGCCTAGCATTGTGACATCCTGTCAGAGTCCCTTGGTTGCAACCATAGCTCAAATTGTAAATATTATCTGGTGATGATGCAAATAGTAATAATTCTTCTGTATTGATTTGACCCCCATAAGTTTTCTAACCTAAATTAAAAATGTGTCTAGTAATAGTCACTAAGGACTGTCATCATGAGCTTTTTCTATATACTATAAATATACTGTAGCATGAGTAATTATCTCTATGCATTTCATCCACTATAATTTGTTTAGGATTAATGGATTCAGCTCATCAGTAAACATAGCGTGCCTCCATATTTCAGTAATGGGTAATCCATTAGCTGCACTGAAGTTTATCTGTAAGACTAAATCAATGAGCTTGATGCTTATCAGACATTGTGCTATTCAAATGGTTTACACTTAATAATATCTGTAAGAAAAACTCTGTGCTGTTTACCACAGTTCAAAGGAGAGTTGAATTACTTGAAAGTGTTATGTGCCAGGGGGGTTGTTTTCTTTAGTATACAGTATGGAGAAACTATGTGCATATAGCTGCGTTCTTCACTGATCACTTGTAATGTCATTTCTATATCTGCAGATATTAATGATTTTATAAATAATACAAGGAAGGCTGCATGATTTTAATCTATATATTTTGGGGCCACCACGTCTTTCATGTTTAAGTCAAGAGTGAGCATGTCACATGGGGAAAAATCACGTGTATAAAGCTTCATGGTTAATGTATAAAAACATACACAAGAGACAAAAGTTGGGTAATGTTCAGTGCACCGGGTAAACCTTTCGTATTTTACTGCAAATAATATAACAGATGCTGTTATTGAGCAGTAGTTATTCAATATATTACTGTGCTCGTTGCATTTATTTGCTAAGTATCACTCATATAAACATGGAAAATATCGGAACCTTGTCCCAAAGAATAAGTGAGCTAAATAGAGGAAACAGTGAAGGGAGAGAGGAATGCGAGGTACTCTACATTTATTATAGCAGTATTTTGTCATAAGCTGGAGTGTAGGCTTGCCAATTTTTGATAGCAGCATCTGACTATTTTATTTTGAATGAAAGACTACTGTAGCTTGACAAACAGTTGCTATGATCCCCCTCTCTTAAAACAGGGGCATGTGTGTCCAGAAATGGTATGGGATTGTGGACACAACTGAGGTATCATAATTATTCATGTTGTTTCTTATACGTGGTAGCTTTTATTATGCAGCTGACTGTCACAGACTTTTTGGGACAGGTTTCTGCTTGAATCACTCTTCCCTACAAAGCTTTGCTGTGCTTTTTCAGACTTGCATTCTGCAAATGGATCCAGCAGAAATGGAATCATTTTGTCCAGCTTGTCAGAATCACTTCTAGAAAAAGGAGCCATCATACAATGACAGCTGCTAGTCAGCTTGTATTTGCTGACTGCTTCTTTTAGCATCTGCAGAGCAGCATTACAGGGACTTGAGTGGAAATTGAAAGTAGATACTGATGCCGCCTGTCCAACACTGGCTATAACTTTATAGACAGCAATAGCTACCCTGAAGCAAAGAATTCATTTTATGGCCTGTCTTTTATAGAATTTGGCCCAACTGCTTTGTAATTTAAATGTATAAGCTTATGATCTGAATAGCTCCTAGACCAATGAAATGCTGGCAGAGGCATAAATCCAGTACATACCCATCAGTTCGCAGCTTTACAGAGGTACAAAAAGAGCCTCAGAAAGACTAAGATAACTTAAAAAGAGTGTAGCATCACTGCTCATATACAGATATTCCTAACATGGTGTCTCTCACCAAGATAAGAAAAGCAGAACCACTCAGATGTTTTCTTCCTCTGAGCTACAAAATAATGAGAATAAGAAGGAGAATGAAAAGTTTCCATTTCTACAAAAGAAGAGCTTAAGAAGTTCTTTGTGCTCCTTTGAAAAGCAGAGGGATGAAGATAATATTTATTCCTTCATCGACTGCTCTCCTTGCAGTGTAGATCCAAAGCAAGCTGCTAATGGTTGCTCTGTCACAGGCAGGTATATGAAGAAAAGCATGAAGTAGACAGGTCCTTGCTTCTTACATCAGTCCATTCAAGAATCAGTGTAGCTGAATCATTCATGTAGAGTTTGGGGTGAGATTCATCTGGTCAAATAAAAGTATGTGTCTGATTGAGGATGAGGTGGATTACTTGCTTGATTTATTGAGTGTGCTGATAAAATCTTCATGAAATTTAAAGGGAGTTCAAGGTGAATTGCTCAAGCATTGTTCGTATATTTATCATGAAGCTAAGCCTTGCCCTGAAATTTAAGCTCTTAGGGTTCTCTCTGGAGTCTTAGATGCATGTATTAATATGAGACGTATGTTACTTTGGAGGGAAGAATTGTAAAGATATTGGATGGTTAAATTTAGGAGTTATTTATCTTGCTATAAACTGGCTGATGTTTAAAAAATCCCAGGTTTAGATCTATTTTCAGTGGTTCATATTTCAGTTCTGGGAGCTTGGGGGTTTTCTTTGATGACATTGTACTCCTCATGCTTGGCCTTGATTTTGCACACCAAGGAAGGACTATAAGTGTCAAAACCAGGAGGATCTGGCTTCCAGAAGAGTATAAAAATGTCCAGCCCATCCATCAAGCTGGGCATAGCAAAACTCAGTTTGTCATGACAACAAAGTAATCTGAGAGCTCTCTGATAAGGACTCTAATAAATGCTTTAGTGCATCAGAGGCATATCAGCAAAATGACACATTGATAAAAGAGAAGGTTACACAAGAATGTAAATAAAAAGCTTTCAGTCAGTGTAAAGTATTTCTTCTTGCCTGGCAATAGCTGAATAGAAAAGAAATAAAAGAAATGCTCTTAACTGAAGGATCAAAAACACATACATGGAAAGAAAACCCTTACATTATGTGCACAAAGTGCTTGACATAAGTACATTTATGACACTCTTTGAGGAACAATAAAGAGGCTCACGTTGACTAACTTGAGGTACCTAACCTTGGCTACAGAATGAGGAGTAGTATATACAGTCAGTAAAACTTTCAGAAACCCATTCAGCCATCGAGGTTAGATGCTTGAAGGCAGAGAGCATGATTACCTCACACTGCGTTCAACTACCATTGAAAGTATTTCAGCAGCTGAAGGTTAAATGAGCCAAACTGGTTATTCCAACTAGGCTTAAGAATCCTGAAAGAGCTACTTCAATATTTTCATATTTTTGTGCTGCTTCAGAGTTTAAAGACATGGTGTTACTAAAATCCCATCTGTCCCAACTTTGGGTTATTTAGACAAAGCTTTGGTGGTGCTAGAGGCATTACGAGAGAGTGATGTGTACTTTCATAAGGTTATCAGGAGGTTGATCTCATAAGTGCCTTATCCTATGAGGAAAGAAAATGTTTTAGCACCCAAAAAATATGTGCCAAGGTGGTCTTGAGCAATGAGTTAAAAATATAACACGAGACTGTTAAATTTTGTTGGGAGATTTAAAGTTTGAATATGGAGTGAAGCTTCTGTTCTACTCTTGCATAGAATCATAGAATGGTTTGAGTTGGAAAGGACCTTGAGATTATGTAGTTCCAATCCCCTGCCGTAGGCAGGGATGCCTCACACTAGACTGTATTTCCCAAGACTCTGTCCAGTGTTGTTCTATTCCTCCCATTTATGAAGACAAATGTGATTTTAGCAATAGAGAATGTGTATTTTGTCTATTTTTAAATCTCTTTCAGCAGACCTGTTGGACTCCTGTAACCATTTCAGGTGTCTCATTTGACTGACTTACACTGACAGCCTCTGAAATGGCACTTTATTTCTTAAACCTTCTAAGATTATGTGTACTACTACTTCAGAGGCCTTTAGTAATTTTCTCTTTAGCTTCCAAGTCTCCTGCTAATAGGGTCAGGCTGCTGTCTACCTCTTTTGTACCTTAATCTTTCCCTAACAAAGTGAGTCTTCTACGAAATCGCTCTAACTTCATGGTTAGTGGAATCTATCAACCTGTCCTTAATGCGCACATAGCTTCAGGGGAACTGAGACTTCCATGTCTCAAAAGATTCTGCAACTTTTGCTCTTGGTAATGATTGTTTGGTTCCCCCCTGCCCTGCATTTCGTTCCCATGTTTTGTTGTGCAAAGTTAATAATTCATTGAAAACTGTTGAAATGTTATCTCTGATGTTTTTGGAAAGTGCTGTATGGGGACAATTCCTTGGCTTTAATACAGATTGCATTGGTTTACTAAATGCACCAGAGAGCCAGTAAAAACTTTTAAAGTCTCACTGCATCTTTCTCATTCTAGATTTCATTTGGGTTTCAGTTTTATTAGCAGAAACACCACTGGTATTGTCCCATCTTCCTGCCACACTAAGTAGGAAGAGCCCTTTAGCTATTATTTTGTGCAGTATTGAGCCTCTGTATGAATCACTGTATTTTCAAATGCAATCAAAAAAACCTGAATATTTGTCTAGTCCTAATGAACATTTGGGGTGGTGTTTCCTCCTGAGATCCCAGATACTGTGACTTCTTGTAATCTAACATCTGGGACACAAGACGTAAGGTGGTAATTTCATTGGGTGGGAGGGATCAATAGCTGGTACTCCAGGAATGTGAATGATCCTGTAGCATACTCATGCATAGCTTTATTCACCCACTTGCCCCTTCTGCAGTTGTACCTGCTCTGTCAGCATCCATATGTCATATCTGCACCCATCCAGCTGTGCCTTGTCATATATGAAAATCCTTACTGAGTTTTCCATTTATGCTGTTAAATGGCAGGAAATGTGAGATGGACAAATGTGATTCATAGTTGTGATAAGCTGGGGAAAGCACATTCTTCAGTTTACTGTTGCTGTACTTACTGGGATTTTCTTTCCCATTTTTTCTACTTATCACCATCTGCTAAGAAGGAGAGTAAGGATAAGGACATGTGCAGTCCTCTGTTTTACAATCTCTCCTTCCCTCACTGCAGATTGGCAAAAGGGTCTGATGTATGAGACTATAAGATCTTGTGAACCAGAAGATGTTAGAGTTATTAATGTCTTCCAGCACTGGAGCCCTGTAAGCTGCGCACAGTTCATTCTTACCCTAAGTCAAGGCAGTGACATGGTCCCTGCCAGAAACACAATTTAGCCAAGAGCAAAGAATTATTCTTCATTGACAGCATAACAGAACATGGCTTCACATGAGACCCTTACAAGAGCATCAAAATATCTATGATAAGTCAGACCAGGAGCCCATCTTCAAGTGTAAAATAAGATACTGACTTGTGATCTCATCTTTTGGCCAGCCATACATTTAGCAGATACTGCTAATAACACCTTATTACTGAGCAAGGAAGTGGAACATTAGCAGAAATGAATTTCCAGATGGATGTCTAGCAAACAGTTAATGTTCATACCAGCAATAAAGTCCATAAATAAAGCAGAAGCTTTACATTTGCTGAGGTTCTGAAGCTCAGAGAGAGGCCAGCTCTGTTTGAGGGGGCTTTCAATCAAGTAGGATAATCTTTCAGACGACTGTGATTGATTTTTGTTGCCCAAAGCCTATGCTTGTTGTGTTAAATAATGTATCTGCCCTGAGAGTCAGGCTGTAATTCTCTCTCTGTTGGAGCTAAAAGTGTTCTATGTATCTCCCAACTGGGAGTAACACCCTTTATCTGACAGAGTCAGTCGCAGAAATCTGGGCAGATTAAAGAAAAAGGAGCATGCAACAGCTTTTCCTTTGTGCATCCTCTCAGCATTCAGAAGCCTGCAGCTTGGTCCTGAACGAATTTTTCTTGCATGGATATGTCTAACTTTCTCCATCAGGCTCTCCTCCTGAAGGAGTGAGTTTCACAGTTTAACTGAATGGCACAGAAATAAGTTGAAACACCAGAGCACACTGTGTGCCGTTGTATATGGCAAAGAATCCTGCAGGCAAATAATTTTGATGCCTTTGATGAAGGACACTTAGTGATGCTAAACAGAGATGTATATGGAAGAAGGTGGGATTCAGCACTCTTAGGACATCATATCCATAGAATCATAGAATAGTTTGGATTGGAAAGGACTGTCCCTTGCCATGGGCAGGGACACCTCACACTAAACCATGTCACCCAAGGCTCTGTCCAACTTGGCCTTGAACACTGCCAGGGATGGAGCATTCACAGCTTCTTTGAGCAACCCATTCCAGTGCCTCACCACCTTCACAGTAAAGAATTTCTTCCTTATATCTAACCTGAACTTCCCCTCTTTTAGCGTTTATACCCATTACCCCTTGTCCTATCACTACAGCCCATGATGAAGGGTTCCTCTCCATTCAGATCCCCTTTGTGAATTAACCCAAAGTTTATGAGGTAAATGAATTGGTCAGATATGCTAAGAAAAGTTTTGACTCTTCTTGTTCTACTGCCATAAAGCACAGCAATGTAAAACTTACACTTTATCATCTAAAGGTTCTTTTCTTTAAAATGGAAGTGAAAACAGGGAAGTACCTCAGAGGTAATTCCATGATTCAAATTACTTTTTGTACACAAATAGCAGAGTGCATTGATACCAATTCTAAGCTTAGACTGAATGGTTCACTAAGAAACAGTTTAATTTATCACATTAATTATGCAATTAAAACATGAAGGATGCAATGGTATAATTGAATACAGGTAATGTTTATTTGCTCACACAGGAATTTTGCATCCTTATATATTCATCACATGAAGAAAATGTTTTCAGCACCATAATTGGAGGGCCTAATTTATCCCTTCTTTAACTACCTCCAAATATATAAAAGTTGTTTGTTTATTCATGCCTGGAAATGGAGTAATTTCTATTTTAGAAAAAGGTAAAAGAGTGCAGCAAAGTTAATTCTTGTTGGGTAAATTTGTACCGAAATGCAGAACATATTCATTTGTCTCCCTCTCTAATCGTGCCATAAAGTAGCACATGCTTTATTAGAATTCTAAAAGCAAATCTTATCTGCAAACCATATGTTTTATGGTGCCCTTATGCAAATTGTTATTTTCATCTGATAATATTCAAGACAACTATTTTTAGTAAAGAGAAAAAGCAAAACAGGATAACATTTTCCTTGTCATTCTCATCTCTCACACATCCGTATACAGATATTTATCATTATTGAGTGATGGGGAATGCATGAACTTTTGCGAGATATAGAATATGGATGACCTTTCAGCTTCATTATTGCACAGTTTATTTTACTTCATTTAGGCTATTATTATTTTCAGTCATAAGAATCAGGCTGACATTACATTGCAGTTGTGTTCTTTTATTCTTTCTAAAGATGTATTACAAAAATACCATTAAATCACTGATGTAAAACAGTTTGCACCAGGAGGGGTTTAGTTTATTATTTTTCTATTGCATTGCATTGCATTTGCATTTGTCTCATTATTGATTTGATTTAAATTCTGTTATTTTAAAGGACCAGTTA
>JBCJKH010028534.1:15866-38448 GCA_039877255.1 Loriculus beryllinus | reverse complement strand
GAAGGAAGGAGGTTTGGGTTTACAGGTGGTACTGAGGCAGTTGCTTTAAAGGAGCACTGGTGCAGCCGCACTATCACAAGGCATTGGCTGAGTGTGTTTAAGGTCTTACTGCCTCCGTAGCCTGATGCTGCAGCTGCTTCTGTGGAAGAGTAGTGGTTGCCTATGGGTCTTTTCACCAGTGTGTGCAGGGACACAGAGGGCTTGTACAGTCACATATCAGACCTCACCTGAGAAGGTCCATAACTGGTTTTAATGACTCTGAGGAAAGGGATGTCCATCTCTTTAGGGCAGAACTAGTGAATGGCAGCCCAGCCCAGCAGGGTCAGAGGAGGACAGTACCAATGAATCAGCTTCAGAAGGGATGTAGGATGTGCCTTGTCCTTACATACAGTGAGTTTGGTTGTACAGTGAGTTCTCTGAACCATGAGTTTATTCAGTTTGACTGGAAACCTTGTGAGAAGAGGCTTTCCTTGTGAGCTGTTGAGCAGCATTCCCATCCCTGGCTACACTATGTCTTTTTAAGCACAACGTCCCATGGTGCCAAGACAGGATTTGAAGGTTGTGCTTCCAAATGGCTTCACAACTGGGAGATGTTCATGTAGCCAGGGGTATGTTACAAGCCAGTTCTTCTCTTCCAACAGGAGCTTTTCTGCCTGAAATAAGCTTCCTCTGGCTACGTACCTGTCCTGTTACATGACGTTATGCAATGGTTCTCATTGCTGCTTACTGTACTGAATGCTTTGTGTGTGGCTGGACTAAAATTCGGGGTTTTGCTGATGCTGGGAAACCACGATGCTTTGTTCTAGTGTTTTATTTCTTAGCCTGTCAACACCGCTTGGGCTGCCCTTTACTGCGTATCCCCCCTTGGTTCCTAACGGTCACAGAGGCACGGTGAGAAGGCCAGGAGTTTTGTGCATTTTAAAATGTCACATCAAAGTAAGGAGTTCTTGCTAGCCCAGAGACACAGCTTTGGGACTGCTTGTGCTTCAGTCTTGATTATCTCTTCGGTCAAGGTCCCTGCTAGCAGGAATAGCATTCAGAAAGCTCCTTAGGCTCTGCCTCTACCACTGACCTTCTCTGCAGCCTGAGGCAAGTCGCTTCATTCTTCAGGATTTCTGCTTCCCCGTCTACCTTTCCTTTATTTCCTTGAGCAGTGTGTGCTTGAGGCCAGGCAGTATTTCTGAACAGGCATATCTTGCCTAGAGTGACAGAGCCCTGATTTCATTTGGGTCCTGTGCTCCTGTAGCACGGAAGAATGAACTCATTCCCCCTCTGTGTCTCCCACAGAGTGTTTTGATGCCAGAATGAAGTAGCATTTAATGAATAAGAGACACTGTCTTGCAGTCGACGTGAAGGGAGGATGAGGGACACGATGTGTCTACTTACCAGGTACGCCTTTCAGTTCATGTACATCAACTCTGTATTTTTGGAAATAGAAGGGGAAGATTCTTGTTTAGAGTCCCAAGGTGTTCATATAGCAGCAGAACCAGTAGTCCATGGATCTGTTTGAGCACCTTGCTGTAACAGTTGAAGCAGTAATAGGCATCAAAGCATTCTGGGGGAAGCAAGATTAATAGAACCCAGTGGGAGATAAGTTGAATCATTATCTGCTGATGACATGATTAGGACTTCTCAACAGAAGCATAGATGCGTTCCGGGGGGGTTCATCATCTGACTTGGCCTCTAACCATCATTCAATCATAAAATACGTTCAGCTGTTGGCAGGTGGAAAACAGCAAGTTTTAGAGGAAAAGTTTTGAGCACTCTTAGAGGACAGTCGATAAAGAAGGAGGTCATGCTCATTGTTGAAATCAGGGTGAGCTGAAGCCAGTTAGAGTTAGCTCAGTCCCATACTGCAGTCCCTTTTATCACAGCAAAACCCAGAAGTCCTGCTCACAAAGCATTAGACCATGCGCCAGCTCGTGCAGCCATCTCTGAAAAGCATGCTTCAAGACACACAGCACATAATAAATTGATGCCCACAAGAACATGCATTCCCACTCCCTGCAGTAAATGTGAGCCTTGTTTTGTTAAGATTTTTTGGCAAGACTCCTGTTTCTTTCCTGAAACCGAACAAGAAGTCAGGGAACTTAAAAAACAGTGCAAAGATATTATATTCAGCCTTATTTCAGCAGTCTTTCCTAAACTCACAAGCTTCGTATCCCCTACTGATGAAAAGAAGAATAATACACATTTACCTAATGCAATCAATGGTAGTTACACATCTTAATAGACAGTGAAATGTGAACAAGAATTCACAAGACAGACCGATATTGTTAGGAAGTTAATTATTGAGATAGCTTGACCATGACAACACTGACAAACCCCAGACTTGCAACCTGTGACTGAAGTAATGCAGCAGACTGGAGCAAGTCCTGGGTTTGAGGTTTCACCTTATTTATTGTTTTGTCTTGGAGCAGTACAATTTGTAAGTAAAAACCAGCCCAAGCAGTTCTCTGGAAGAGTGACCAACCCTTTTCCCCCTGTGGAAACTAATGGCTCACCTACCAATTCAGCAGGAGTCAGGAGATAGTCATCTCCCTCCAACATCTTTTGTCTTTCTCCACCGACACCTCATTGATGGGCAATTTTTCTAAACAACAGCAAAACTGCAGTGTCTGCTTCTCTGTCAATAAATTCCATTATTGCACATGGAGGTTGGTAGCATAGCTAGAAAATGCCAAAGTGATTACATTGAGGAACTACAGATCTGTGGTCTGAGCACTCTATAAATCTATGGGCAAAGTTTGATAAAGTGCATTGATACTTTATCTGACAAGAGCCCATCTAGATTTATAGGGCTCAAAGCTGCTCTCACTGTCATTCCTTGATTCAATTAGTGCAAAAGCACTTCCCATCTTCACACTTCTTTCTTGTTGGGCAAAATGGGGTCTTGACGTTCTTTCCTCACTCTAATGAGCAAAATAGAAAGTGGTGGAATCAGCCAAAGAATAATAGCGTGGCTCTGGAAGCTGGTAGGATAATACAATCAAGCGCTTTCAGGTTAACATGCTGTGATCCATGGAGGATATGCTGCAGTGTTGGGGTACCATCAGTTTTCCCCTAAATCTTTTGTAGTCCTAATGATGAGCAGCAAAATCAGGTGAAACTGTGGCAGGTTTAAAAGAAACGCATTGTAGTTTTTCGTGTGTTTTAAAGTTGTTAGGACTCTCTCCGTCCTGACAGCCTCTCGCACTGAGAAACAGGGAGAAAGAGTACTTCATGCTTTAGTACAACTGGCGAGTTATGTTGCTCTCCTGCATTTATTTCTTGAAATTGGCAATGTGATGGGAAAGTAGATTTAGTGCAAGGACATTCCTGGGTGTAGCTTTTGAGGAATTACTGTTAAAACCTTGGGTTTCTGAGAACGAAGGACTTGTGTGACAAGTGTGTCACAGCACGGTTTGGTGGAGGGTTAGAGCATCCTCTGTCTCCTGCTTTCACTTTACAACAGATGGTTGCAATAATGTGCTCCTGCAACACACACTGTCTTTGCTTTATTACAGGAAAAATGTCTTTAATGCTTCCTGTTGCATTGATGCCTTAGGCTCAATTTACATCCCTTAAAGTTCCAAAAATCCTGCTGGTGTGAGAATTCAGGACTGTTTTCCTATTGGGTT
Source organism: Loriculus beryllinus (assembly GCA_039877255.1). Lineage (NCBI taxonomy): Eukaryota > Metazoa > Chordata > Aves > Psittaciformes > Psittacidae > Loriculus > Loriculus beryllinus. Next base: position 34,828 of record JBCJKH010028534.1, on the reverse strand, counting down.
TCAGATAAAGGAGTGTTAGAGTTGGATATAATGCCTGGCATTGGTATGCATTTATGTAGAGGTAGTATCTTTCTATGGAGAGCTCACGTAAACAATGGACCTGCTAGATGGGGATGGTTTGCTGTGATTTCTGCCCAAGAAAAGGGACTTTCTCCTGACCCTGAAAGTTTGAGGACTGAAGTGACATTTAAAGTGCACAGGCTTCACGATGACCCCTGGGGCAGCGATAGGTTCATCCCACGGCATCGTTGCCATACTGTGGAGATTGCTTGCTTTCCCCTGACATCGTGTAACTCCTCTGTGCTCCCTGACAGGAATACAATTTACTGCAATTTACTATAAATCCTTATAAAAGCCCTTCTCTTGTGACACTCAGTCAGAAACCCTAAAAATGACTGACAGGCTCTTCATAAATATTTATGATTTCTAAAAAAAGATTGAAAGAAAGAAAAGTTAAATTCTTCCCTGCTGAAGTTTGATGGTGGAGGCTTTTCTGCATTGGCCAGGTCTACCCTTCCTCAGGTGTGAGCCACAAGAGCTGGAGCTGGACCAGGAGAAACAGCCTCATGCTGGTCCTGCTCAGGGTTACCCTCATCCCCAAATCACGTAGGTGCAAAGAGCTCTGACCAGCCAGCTCGGCCGTGGAGATGGAGCCCTTTGGGAAGGCAGCCCCGCTGCTGCTTTGCTCATGGCATGGAATTCACATGAAGCATGATGAGACTAGAGGTGCAGGAGGCCTTTAAAGCCCTGATAATTTGCCCAAAGTAGGAAAAGCTGCTTTTCTGACTGCCTCTGCACAAGGCTGCTGCAAGTAGTCGTGTCTTCTCTTTTTGCCACGAGGATGACTCATGATCCAAAGAGGATCCTTCAAGGCCAGTTTTCCCAAGAGAAATCAGCCATGGGCATTTGAGCCCATCCACTAAATCCAATGGAGCTGGTTAGAAGTTTATATCCATTTTATTTTGCTCTTTTGACTTCCATTCTTGTTCTGTTTATAAATAGTTATGACCTTTATTGGCTTTTAGTTTGAGAGGAATAAAGTGGAATAGGTTTGAACCAGGCAAAGTGTTGGTGTTTGAGATGCAGAGTCAAGCAAGGAGAGGAAATTTGAATATGGTAAATTAAGAGAATGTTCCTCAGATGAAACTGTCTCCCAATCATAAGCCATGTGACGATGAATTTCAGTTGAGTGACAACAATATTAACAAACTGAAGAAGAGATTGATGTGCATTACAGCTCCATGAATGCAAAATAAAAGGGAAAGGCTTGCTAGCCTGTGATAGGCAAAGTATAAATATGTATCACTCGGTTCTAAAGTGAGTTATGATTACATTTTCCTACTTGTACCTGAAGTCTGTAGAGGTTATTCATCTTATCCCTGTATCAGCCATGACAGTTATAGCCATGCGGTGCATACGGCAGAGATACCCACTCAGCAGATAAATCAGCAGGCATGAAGGGAACTGTTGTTATCAATTTGATCTTCAGAATAAATATACAAATATGTGTACAGTATTGTTGTCACTGAGAACAATTTCCCTTCTTCTTGCCGATACATTTTGAAGAGGTTGTTCCAAGAGCCACTTTCCGACAATGCCGGAGGGAGATGGAGGGAAGCAATGATCAGGCAGGAGAACTAGATTTGTGGGCTGTTTATTTTCCTATTTTTATTAGTTTAAAAAAGAAAAAAGACACACAAAACCCCAACAAAACCCACAAAAATCCACTTCCAGCATCACTCAGCGTGCAATTCTGGCTGGATGCAGGGAGTGAGGGTAGGGAAGAGAAGCGATGGGGACAGTTACGGTCAGTGAACATGTGTAAAAGAAAACCATTCCTGATGAGGCTGAGAGTGGTATTGCCTCTCAACTGGTGCTCGAGAGCTAAAGGTTTTATGATGCAGCACAGACTGTAGTTTAATCCTGATTTACCACGGCAGTTCAACAAAGAGGAGAGACTCACACAGGACTCAGCCAGGCAATTCAGTTGTTGCCGGGACCTGCTGTCACACACAGACATGGGCAGAAGAAGCCAAGGGAGATTTCTTCTCCTTTACTTACAAGTCAGATCACAGTGACAGGCACAAGGATGTGGAAACTCTGGTCCCATGCCGCTGCATCGTGCCAAGCAGTATCTGAATAGGGAGGCATCAGGTCATCTAAGTGTAGCAATAGAGGAGTGCTGCCCTGGAGGAGTCCTGCCTCGCCGGGCATCATTTTGGCTGCCCATCTAAATCATTCCAGGTGCCAGCCCTGGGGCTGGGGTGGGAGGCAGCACCTCCTAGCCACAGCTTCTCTCATCTGGAACATCCTTGCAGAGGTACGAGTAAAACAGGATGGCAGCAGAGACAGCACCTTGTCCCAGCATTGGGTGCTGGAAGCAAAATGGGAAGGTAGCAAGAGTGACTCCAGTACTATTAAGAGGCACCTGCATGAGCTGAGTTCTATGGCTGGGGCTATAAAGGCCCACTAGCTATAAGTGCTGGTGAGTACTAAAGTTAAGATGTTGAACACTCTCTCTCTGCCTTCACTGTAGGCATTATATCAGATTTACAGAAGAATAAATGGATGCTCTCCATGTTCAGCTGCTAAACATCTCAGCATGATGCAAAAGCAGCAGCCACACAGCCAGTCCCTTGCCCAAATGGTACCAAATACCCTTGAAGATGATGACAATATGAAATAGTTACCATCTTTGACAGCTACATTCTGCCCTGTTCCTTTTTGCAAGTCTGGGGGGAAGGAGAGTGGTTCTATATAGTTACAATTTCCAGGTAAAGGCTGGAATGTAATCTCTTGGTAGCCCAGGGAGAAAAGACCTATGCCTGAACTTGTCTTGGTTTTTAATCTGCTATTTCTTCTGGGGATGGTTTTGTTTCTTCATTAGTACCATTCATTTAGTTTGTATCACAACTATGCCCAAGGTCCCCAGCAAGGGTAAAAAGAGGTAAAAACATATGGTTTCCAAATAAAGTATTAGTTAAACAGGTCTTTGAGAGTTAAAATCATAACCTTCTCCATCCTATCTCATAGAATTTATCATCTCTACTTCCCTATCAGGCAGCCTTCTATTATAAGGCTGTAACGCTCCTAGCAAGACCCCAGGCTGTTACATCCGTGGCTTGGTACACACCCAGGTTATAAAGTTTTCTAACCCTCTCTCCTTGAGCTACAGAGGCAAGCTTGTGCCTCCCTTTTTACCAGCTACATCTTGAAGTGTGCAAGGCTTTGGTTTTTATTTCCCTGAGGAAACCTCAGGATTTACTCTGGAAAGTCAGAGGTTAATAAAGATGTGTTTGAGTTGGAAATGAGAAAGTGCCATGGAAGTGCTGGGGAGCCAGGAGTCTGTGAGATGCAGGAAGCATCAAACTTGACTCTGAAGATGGCTGAGGACGTCACCTGCGAGGCATCAGAGATGCTGCATGCTGAGTGTGTTTAATGACGTGTAGAGAGAGGAGATGAATTGGGTTGTGGAGTTTTTTTCCCCTAAACTATCATATTTTAATGAAAAACAACTTCTGTCCTTCAGCTGCAAGAGCTATTCCTATTCTTGAACTGTGAAGGAGGAGGAGTGAGCAGGAAAATGCCATCTGAAATTGTTGAGCTAAATTCAGAGACGGTACATTGGCCAACAAGGAAAATGTAGCCATATATCACAGCATTCTGTTAATAAGGAGTCATTTTTAGCCCAACTTGTCTGTAGTGAAAAACCCTAACATTTAATTTCCATGATGCTAGAATTAAGGCTGACTTTAATCTCTACACATTAGGTTTCTGCTATGGTATAAATCTCTCTGCCCAGATAGCAATACACAAGCCATCCCCGTACCATAATAAGTTGATAATGCTGACTCATAACTCATACGGCGTAATTCCAGACCCCAAATGCGCAGCTTCCATTGGGAATACTGTTGCTAAAAACGTACCTGTTGCTTTAATAAGATATTTGCTGAAAGAGAACATTTTTTCAGAAATTGAGGCTTCTATGTTTGTAGTAAAGTGGTGATAAAAAGGATGCAGGTAGGTACACTTGTTTTCTATCCATAAAAATTGGAAAAATTCTATTTTTCCCTGAATTTATTTCCAACTATATTAGTAACTTACACTGACATGGCAGTTTAGGCACTTATTTTGTGTTTTCCGCTACCAAAGTAGGACTGTGGGCATTACAATGGTTGTTTTGCAGTCAAAGCTAAAGCAATCCACTACCAAATGAGATACAAAGGACAAATCTTACATCCCTGTGACAACTGAGTGTGCTCCAAATCACTGCTTTCACTCACCTGCATCAGTTCTTTGGCATCAGTGTAAAAACAGGGCCCAAAATGAAAATGGCAGAAGCTGATATGCACGCTGCTATAGATGAAAGTTGCAGAACAATGCATTATTAGATGTGTCTCCATTTCATCCGCTGCTGAATGAAGACAGGGTCTCCTTCAAAGGAGGGCTGTGGCGTTTACCTAGCTGCATGTCTGGAAGGTGCTTAGGGAGGGATCTTGGGTGGAAAAGTCAGAGGAATCATAAAGTATTGTTATAGTAGAGCTGCCTGGAGAAATTAGGGATCCTAATGCTAATTAGAGCTGTGTGAATAATTCATAACAGATCATTTATTAAAAGAATGCTGTTCCTTCTTTTCTCTTTGCAAATTGTTCATAAGCAGATGGTGATTTTTCTGGATTGCGTTCATTATTCAAACCTATTTGGCTAAATTATTTTGGGGGAGGACGCTGTGCTACGTGTCTCATTCAAGAGGACTTCGCTGAGCGTATTTAATGGTCAGCATTCACCAGAATCGTGTTAGTTTTCATTGGATATATTGGTCACCTGGTGGGTTTCTGTTCCTTACTGGAAATGTTCACATTTAGAGCAGGGACTCTGGCATGAAAGCGCATACACTGTGCATTACAGCTCCTTGTGCTCCCCCATCTGTGTGCCACATCCACCCGCTGTCTCTCTGTTCAGAAGTTGCCTTTGCATAGAATTATTCAGAAATGTTTAAATCAGAATAATTATTCCTGAATAGCTCTCTCTGTGAGCACTTATTCTATAATAGGAGTGCTGTGTACCAGTTTAGTTTAATCTGCTTGAAAGTGAGCTAAACTAAACAGGAATAAGGCATGCCAAGTGCCAGAGAAAAGATACCACAATTGAAATTCACAGCCTATCTGCTGCTTTTAAACACAAAATACCTTTTCTGGGTCAGGCACCCCTGAGCAGCAAAGCTGTGGGAGCCAGAGGGTTGCACTCTAAATACCCTATTCAATGCACCCACTGTCAGAGAGGAGATACTCAAAGGGACCTTGAGTCTGACCCCAAACAGCTGGTCTTCAGTTATCCAAATTAATTCCCATGCATGTACAAACCCTTTGGATCAAGAAGCCTCCTTGTTCTGGTGATGTGCAGCTCCCAGCACAACAGTGCCCAGTCCCTGATGGGCAATGGGGTTAAGGAGGCAGGTAGCATCACGTAACAAGGGCAGAATTAGGTTCAGACACTGTCATCCCACGACTGCCTCCAAACCTCTATTTCTAATCTCTGAATAATGTTACTCCTCAGTGGAAGCAAACAAGAAAGAAAGACTACCAAAACATCAGTGGATAAATATTCCTTCTGCACTGCAAACTGTTGCTTACAGCTAGTATTTTTTGGGTAATGATCTGCTTTAAGATTTTCTCCGAGATGTATATTCCATCTCTTTGACACTGTCTCGGCCTTATCTCTACTCATTTTTTTTTCCTTCCTTAAATCTCTTTACCTTTAAAACGCTCTTTCCCCGAGCAGTTGCAGATGTATCATTGCTGTTGTGCTTTTAGCATGCAGCTGAGTAACTTGGGAAGCAGAGGGAGGCTGCTCACAGCAAACTCTGCGTCCTGGATGTGGATGAAGAACTGGCTGCCCTGACCCTCTGCCTTTAGCACAGCAAAGTGCTTAAGCACTGCATCCACTCGAGGTGGAGGTAGAATTAGAGCAGAAAGTAGCAGCAGGACACTGCTTTTCTTAAAAGGAGCTTAAAAAATAATTACAATAAATTTGAAAACCAAGGGAACTTATTTAAAAGAAATCTTTAAAGTCAAAACTATGGATTTCATTTTCTCAGCCCCAGCAGGAAGGCTCCCTGTGCAATCATAGATGGGATTTTAACAAGTGCTTAAAGCAGTTGCCTTTCAGTCAGAGCCAGGCATCTGACTTCCTCAGTGATACTGGGGTGCTTCTTGCCAGGGTTTAGCTGTTTGGTACCTAGCTTTACCTGCTAAACTAAGGTTTGTGTATATCCAAGACAGGCAGAGTCACTATCAGATGGACACCTTACCTAGAAGAGATTAGTTGTCATCTCCTGTAAAAACAAATCTGCATTAGATTCCCTATTGAGGCCAGCAGGAATAGGGATTGCAGCAGGAGAGATGTGATGAAAAGAGAAAAGACTGCCTAAAAATATGTGAAGAAAATGCTGAACATACAGATACATAACAGGAGATTAATTTAGAGCATTAAAAGCAGTCCACCCCTTCTGAGCTTCCCAGGGCTGTGACAAAGGGGGAGCAATGAAGAGTACAGAAAGCATAGGGTAACTCATCAGTGCTTCTGCATCAGTTTTATTGGAGTGAGAATCATAAAGATACTGGGGGGTGGGTTGCAGGTGTTCAAGTAAAAGAAGTTCTCAGGGATAAGTGATGTTTAAACTAACAAGCTAGAGTGTAACAGATTGCCAAGCTACTATGGGGACACTGGCAATTGGAGAGCTTACGTTTTAATGTGTGACAGGGCTGAGTAAAACAAGCCATGCTGCTCTGACTGACAGCCGTGCTCCACCACTGGCATCCAACCCTTTCCCACCCTATCACCAGCATCTTCTCCCCTCGCTCCACAACATCCTTCATCCTTTTCATTCCTCTGCACAGCCTTGGCATCAGTTCCTTTAGCACTCAGTGCTTGCATTAGTCCTTCTGACAGCTTAGCAAACTAACAAAGGCTTAACAAGCATTTAATTCCAAGCCTTTGGTATATGTCCCAGTGCTCTGATCCTCTTTGACTCAGTTTCCCTGGAAAGACAAAGTGCCAGGCCAGGCTTCTGCTTTGGGGCAGGGCACAGGAATGTAGTCATAGAATCAAATAGGTTGGAAAAGCCAAATTGAAGCCAAGCAGAGCCAAAGTTCTCTTCATCCCTATATTTTCATTTACATGTTTGATTCTATTAGGTTAGATATAAGGAAGAAGTTCTTTACTGTGAGGGTGTTGAGACACTGGAACAGGTTGCCCAAGGATGTGACTGCTCCATCCCTGACAGTGCTCAAAGCCAGGCTGGGTGCCATGGTTTAGTGTGAGGTGTCCCTGCCCATGGCAGGGGATTGGAACTCAATGATTTTAAGGTCCTTTCCAGCCCAAACCATTCTATGATTCTATGTTTCCAGATTGCAACAGGGAGTTAAAGATGAGGCTCTGCAGGTCACTTGCCAAGCTTCCCACAACCACGTCTATAAAGAATAGCAGCTGATGTTTTTTCTGTGCTTGTGTTTCCCAGGAAGGGTATGTTAATATAGCCTGTCTTTATTATCCTATCTGAAAAGATATTTCACTTTACTCGTTTTTACTACACAATCTCAGTAACTCCAACTTGTTTAAAGGCTCACTGCTCCAGGAAAATGCATTAGATCTTGGCTTTTAAATCCGCCAGCTCCCATTTATTGGTATTAATAATACATTGGGAAAGCTGTTCTTTTTATTTTATTTGGCTCTTCTGAATATTCTTCTCCTCCTTTTTTTTTGGGGTCGTTCTAAATTCAAATATTTTAAAAAGAAAATGTTTTCAAGCAGCATTTCTCTGTCCTAGAAGCCACCACGCTTTGCATGTCATTAAGGAGTTATTTGCAGTGCTTAGGAAGGGGGAAATGCAAAGGAGTGGGAAAAGTAAGTAGCAAAACTGTTTTATAATCATTTATGAATCCAAATGTCCAGGGAGAAAGTTTTTAATAATAAAGAAAATACCTAAATTAGTTTCCATTTAAAGTTTAGGCATCTTGAATTTATAAATGCTATTTAAGCAGAGCAATGTTGATGAGGGCGCGAGTAATTATTCGCATAAGTGGAAACGCAAAACTTTGGTTCATTCTACTTCTGCTAACTCCACCGAGCTTTAAGCTCAGCTCACCCCCGGGATTGCTGCATGTTTATGTATTTACTGCAGAAGATGCTTTTCTCTTTTGCCAAGCGTGCATGGGCTTTTTAATCTTTCACTCATTTCAGCATTACTGTTGTGAAGGAGGATATTTAACAGCCAGGCACTTCTCTGAGGAACATTGGTGTAAAATCAGAGCAGAGGGGCTGAAGTCAGTGGAATTTCTCCACTTAAGGGTAACCACATCAAACTACAGCCCCCAGTGCTCGAAGGACTTGGTACCCCAGGATCACCTCGTGCTTACCTTCATCTCTCTCCTCCTGCGCTAATCAAAATGGGAGGGAGGAAGTTTGGCCAGTAACAATTCCTTTTCCTATGCTGTATGCTGTATAAATGCAATCCCTGCATTATTATATTGAAGCTGGGAACCTCTAAGCAATTACTTCCCAGCACATTAGTGTCCATGTACTAAATGCTAAAGTGTTTATTCAGTGCATTGCAGGATCAGGTTATTGCTGATTCTGTCCATCATGCCAAGAAATTATTGCTATAAGTGCTTTAAGAGCATGGCCAGTACAATGGAGATATAACCAAGCTGAAGGACTGCAGTACTCCTATTTAGGGGGAGAAAGAGGTTGCAGACGTGTTCAGATGCACAAAATCTCATCATCAAACGCACATTGCTTTAGGAGCTGGGAGAAGGGGGGGGGGGGGAGAAGACACAAACATCTTCATACTGAAATTGAGTGGAAATTGGAATAGGGAAGGAAACATGCTTTCTTTTTCAGTTCCAGATGCTCACACAGTCTTTTGCCTGGGATTAAGAGGTCACTTATTGCAGCCTTAAAGGATAAGGACTGGGCTAGACAGGAGAATCTGCAGCTGTTTATTCTGTAAATGTTTGAATATGAATCAGGTCTTGCTTTCCAGAGCTTCGCTTATAACTTTTATTTACCAGGATAATATCAGAAGTCTAATTAATTCTTCCCACCTCTTTCAATTCTCAGTGTCTCAGTGCTTCAGCAAAGCTGGAACCCTTTAGAGCTTTCTATCTCTTGAATGAAATATCCTTGTTTATAAGGATGGCTACGTCTTCATCTTTTCAGCTGAGATTGCCTTTAAATGTACTGGTGCAGAGCACACAGATAATGCTGGGGGAATAATCATCTCTCTTTTTGTATTGGGTTTTCTACAGGTTGTTTATTTCATTAAACCACCTTTATCAGAGTCCTTGCTATACAGTTGTTAATATTCAGGAATGATTATTCTCTTTCAAAAGTTAGAGATGTCAGCCTCAGTGCTACAAACTCAGGTCTGGAGCTAGGAAGTGACTTCTCCAAAACCACAAAGGGAAGGGTTTTAAGGCTGGGATTCAACGGACCTGAGCTGGTGTCTAATCCTCAAATACTTCCACAGGCTCTTTCTGGTGTGAATTGCCACTCCTTGGGGGTATTCCTGGAGACAGCCCTTTGACTAAATGCAGCCCTAAAAGGGTTAAAGTTGGGCTTGGTAAGACCCAGTTTAGATATGTGGGTGCATCCCCAGGAGGAGGAGGATGGTGTGGCTGATGATGCACCGCAGCTTTCCTAGACCAGGTACTGGGTACCACTGTAACCTTGAGCTTCCCTGTGTGCAATGGCAGTCCCTCCTCTGAAGCCTTCTCTGTTCTGACTGTAAGCTCTTTTAAGTTGGGTCTCTCTTGTAATACTTGCGCATCCTAGAAAGCTGCCACAGTAATGGCCCTTATCTTGATGAGGTACTCAGTGTGCTGCTCTAGTGCATTGTAATAATAATATCATTAGAAAAGTTCCTTCCTATCATCCAGCCCAAGGACAAATGAGATCTCCCTCTGCTTTAATTCAACAAGGGTTTTGTTTATTCTTGATTATTTCTGTTGGTAATGCTTTTATGACTGGAGTTTGTCCTGTTTGCTCACAGCACTCTCTGCTACTAAAACCTTTCTGTTTGCATTTGACCTAAATGCTTCCAGTTTCACAATGTTTAGGTAATTCCTCTTAGTTTTTAAGCAAATTTACTTCCTCCTTATGTCTCTGGTACCCTTAAAAGAGTTCAGTACAAATGGCTGATAACATTGTGGCAATAGGAGGTGCACCAGGGGACCAGCCATCTCCTAAGCACATCACAAGAAGTTCTGTGTTGATTATGCATTCTTTATTGACAATTATTAATTATATGCTGGTTATTACAGCTCTCGTTTTATTGGCGTGCTATGCATTTTACAGAGGCAAATAGGTGACAATAGCTCAGCACAGTGATGAATAACTTTATGATAATGATGTATATCTACTTATCATTGAACTCTAGGACACATAAAGTCCTATACAAGCTCGTTCGCACCCTGCTTGGTACATGCAGGGGTGACTTTGCCACTGATATAGGGCCACTTGTAGAGCCAAAACAGGGAGATGTTAATTAGACACCATTAATTAGTGAAGGTTGGCTGGCTTTGGGCTTCTTGGGCTTTTACAATGTGGTTTTACACTTGGTTCTGTGGGACTCTAAAGTTATACCTAATATCTTTAGATAAGCACACAGCCAGCTGGGCTTCCTTGAGCAGGCTCCATGTCCAAGAAGTAGGACAAAAGTAGGAAAAATCATATCCCTTCCCTGGGGAACAGCTAAACAGAATTCACCTCTGAAAATCCTCACCCTTCTTCTCCCACGTTCCTTTGAGCACTTCAGTGCTGTGTACATGGGAGCACAGCCTCAGCCATAGGGGCGGCTTTGCTTTAGTGCAACTTCTTCCCCTCCCTCCATTCATAGCACTGAGGGCATTGGGGTGATCCAGACCCACTGACAGATGTGCTTTGGTGAAGCGAGTCAGGATTTACACCAGCATCCAAACCCTCCTGATAGCTTCTGAAATCTCTATTCCATCCTTGAGATAACAAGACAAGTTTTTCACATTCTAGGGGGAAAACACCGGTGACAGGCTGTTAGGGGAGGAGATGAAGACATGTGCAGACATGTGTCCCTGTCCTTCCACTTGGGATCCAGTCTGATGCAGTCGGGATAATGGAAATGTCCCGTTTCTAACAGAGGGACAGGGCACCTCAAGCACTGGGGCTGCGTTGATTTCCCGCTGCTGGAGCAGTTCCAGTTCCAAAGTGGCAAAAAATAATAATAAGAAATGAGTAATAAACACCCCATTTGAATCTTTAAATTAATATCGGATTTTAATTAGAAAGGTTTAATTTTTGGAATGGAAAAGCTACTTTCGCACAATTACTCTGCAACTTTTAATTAACTTTCAAGAACTTTCTCTTACTTGAGAAAAAAATCTAATTAATAATACTTAGGGAACTATTAGCATAAAATAAGCCACAGAAAAGGGGTAAAGAAATATAAAACATATTATACAAAATTACTTGGAGGAAAGGCTTGCTAATTGTGAAAACAAAGCCAAAGCTTCCAGCTTTCCTGGTTTTGGCCTATAAGGAGCTTTTTGGTGAATGGAAGCATGAGAAAGACATGAGAGTCATGAGATTTAGAACAGAAAATACTGTTACATTAGTGAGCTGCTGCAGAGATCTGTATGACTAGGGGAGATGATCTGTTTCACTCGCCAAAGGATCCTTTATGTGTGGGAAATATGACAGGGGTAGATTGGATGGTTCCAGAGAGATGGTGAATGAAGGGGTGAAGAATGGCTTGGGAAGCCACATTGCTGCTCCCCAAAGAGTCCTGAACCCAGCTGCAGAGAGGAAAGTGAGCCAAGCCCCATCACTGGGCAAGAAAACGCAGGCAAAGAAGCAGTGCATCTGCTTGTAACCACTGTGAGGATGGGGATGAAGGAGAGCTGCAGAACCACAAGCAAAACCCAGGGTAAAGAGAACATTCTTGAGGCATTGCACAGCTCTGCAGAAGTAAGGCTTGGGGGACTACAAGGGTATGCATGTGCTAGATGGGTCAAGCAGAGAAGGCTCTGAGCGGGAGTGTTATGATGTGCTGGGGCAGAAGCATATTACTGCAAGAACCAAGAGGGAAATTAAGTGGGGACACAAGGACACAAGGTGGGGGGGGGGGGGCAGCTGTTGGTAAAACCTGTTACTTCAGTATCAGAACAATGAACGAGAGTCACTTCATAGTAATATTTTGCCCAGCTTGTTCCAGCTGGGTTTTAAATGAGCCGGTAGATACAGCTGTCAGTGTTTTGTTTATGAGGTTGCTCCAACACAAGGAATCCTCCGTGATCTAAGCAGCATGGTTAGAAATATCTGTGTTTGAGTGTATAAAGGAGGCTGAGCCTGTCTGATGTAGCCCTCTGCCAACATGGCTTTGACTCAGTTAATTGTACCCTGAATTAAATTGGACCCTACAAATCCTGGATGTAGTGTCCTTTATGGCCAGTTTGGCCAGAGCAAGCTCCTACCTCCATCTCCCTTCAGAGAGAGGAGGAAGGATGCAAACCCAAAGATGTAAAGCATTTCTTTTAACAGAAATGAAGGTAAAACTGATGTTTGCAGCCCCTTCTCCTAATGAGCTCTCTAGTCAATATAGCTGGAAAAATAGCTCGGTGATCAGGAAAAAAAGTAGCTGGAACAGAAACAGGAAAAGTTTGGATTCGGGACCTGCCTGAAGACCCCAGGGACAGAAACATCCTGCTCTTTGCATGCTGCTCTTGCAGCAAGTCTATGGGTTGGGCCTAAGCTGCTCTCAGACAGCAGTTGAGAGCAGGTCATGGGCTGAATCCTCATGTCTTCCTCTTCCTCAGTGCCTGGCCAGCAGGCAGCCAGCCTCTAGGCAGACCACTGATATACCTATTGCTGCTGCACCAAGCTCAGCCTACTCCTGCCATACCAAGACCAGGTTCTATATTATCCTGGTTGGTACTATCTGCATTTTTCTGGCACATCTGCTGGCTGGACTAGACCATGTCAGTCACTGGTTGTACTGCTGGGCACTCCGTAGTCTCTGGCTATGTCTTCTTCACTGTGATCATGCCTCCTTGCTGTTGCTACCCTTGCTCCTGTAATGCATTCCACATGCATTAAGCATTTAGACGCATTTGTTGTAGTGTCCGGGACCCAGATTTGTCTTCTTTGTTCTTCTCTGCTTTTATATTTTGGAGTCTGCCTTTGATGTCCACTAGAAGAGAGCTGTAGGTTTGAGGAGCTATTCTTCTACAGCCACACGGGGATGTGTGATGTGCCTGCACCCTGTGCTCACACCAGAGGAGCAGCGTGTTCCCTAGAAAGCTGAACATGCAGCAAGCCCGAAGGACTCACCTACAGACCCAAGAGCTTGTCTAAAACGACTTTAAACCACATAGCTTGGGTTCTGTTGGCAGCGGTTTGTATTGTTTCACCACCTGCATTGAGGCACATTGTGCAAAGAGGATGGTTTGGAGCTCACTTGGGTCTCTCTGCCCCTCGCTGTTTAAGCTGCAGTTAGAAGAGTGAGTGCAGTGCGTGTGGATGCCCTACAACCAGAAAGGGGAGGAAGATAAGGGAGGCAAAAAGGAGGAAAGCATCGACTTGAGTAAGTTCACACTTGCTCATTTTTACACACAAAAAAATGGTGTGGTCCAGAGCCCCCAAGTGCACAGGGCCGGCACTGGACCGTGCTTATCACTGCTGCTCTAGCAGAATAGGAACCTGAAGCTAGGCTTTTCTCTGGAGCTATGAAAACTTGTCACCAAATCTGCTACTTTTGTATTCCAATCAATTCCACTTTGTGAGGAAAAAACCCACCCTCAGCTCTTGAAAAACAACCACCACAACAACAGGGAAAAAAAAGGGAGAGAAAAAGAGAAAGAATAACACCCAAATGAGTTTGGATTCTCACATCCCTGCTAGGATGTTCCAAATATAACCACAAAACACGGTTCTTAAACCCGTATTTATTACTATACAAATCTAGTTTAAAAACAGCTCTACAGGGGTTTCTGTTTAGCTGCAGCACTAGATCAGAGTGAAAAGGACAGCCTATGCGAGGCAGAACTGTAATGCTGCACTGACCTCCAGTGGAATTCGAAGGAATACTCCAATTGCAGAGGCTTTAGAGCCCTCTGAAGCCCAAACTTGCTTGGTTTCAGAGCGTTATAAGGGCACGGAATTCGTATAGGGATCAGGGAATTTATTGCAGATTACTATATGCTTAGGATAAATGCGTTCAATTGCTAAAAGGGGATTTGTTTCGAGTGCCGCTTCCAGCCTGAGTCTAGCCTCATCAAATTTAAACTCAAATATGCAGGTATTAAATAGAGCTTTCCAAAATCAATCAGCTTGAGGGGTTTTTAATTGATTAAGGAGTAATTTTCCCTCCACTTTTCCATTGCAGAGAATTTTTAAAGACGGTTAATTTCAGTTTTCCCATTAGGAAACCTCTTTTTTCTCTCGGGTTGGTCACCTAACCAAGAAACTGTAATGACAGTCGCTCCTGACATTTCCTCTCAGCAGTTAGTAAGAGTTTCTCAAGGTCAGATAAAGGTGATCAAACACCAGAGTGACACTTCACTTCTCAAGTCGTATGTGAATGATTGATCACCTCCATCAGATATTAGAGCAGCACCGCTTGACATTGTGTCCTTTGATGTCCTCATCAAAGAAGAGCATAATATACCCAAGATATTCTCCAGAGCGCCTTAATTTAACAGTCCCAAGGGCAGATGAAGGAAAACGTGGTGTCTTTTCCTCCATCAGCCTCTAATTTCAGCGGTTTCATGTCTGTTGTTCTGGGTGCTGTAAGTACCCAGCATCGAAAGTCTGTCACTGACACATCGCTGTCAGTGTGACTATTAGAAAACCAGCTCAGCTTGGGTTTTAAAAGACAACCTTTTCTGAAAGGAGTCCCTTTCCTCTGAAACAGCTAGAGGGCCCTTCCAAGTTGTTGGCAGAGTTTTCTCTGAAGAGCAATTAGAGAACTATTGTTCAAAGTGTGCTTAATCAGGAGGCAAGGAGGACTTCAAAGGGAAGAGGCAGAGATTGATAAAGCCACTCCAGAAACAAGCAGGGGGGAGTCAGACAGGCAAAGGGACCTGAAAGGAGAAGGAGAACAAGAGAAACGATAGTGGTGCTCTGGGGTTTATTTTGTTGTTGCCTTCTTATTTCAAGCAAGGTACCAATATTTCCACCCAAATATTCAAATGAACTGAAAGAAAATGCTTTGGCTTTAGGTTGTTTAACCTGATTTAACCTTTTTCTAAGCCCTTCATCCCAACCATCCTTTAAACTCAGGCCAAATTTTAAATTGAAATTGCAGCTGGGCAAGTTGAAGAGTTTGATTTCCTAAATAAGCCTTCCCCTCCTTCACGATATTTACTTGGCACCCATCTACAGACCCTATGTGTGATGGAAAGTAAGAAGCAGGCATGCAAAAGGCAGAAAGGCTGCTTACCATTCACTGCCTTAAACCCACCATGCCAGTAAGGTCTTGTTTTGACTCCGAATCATGTAACTTAGCATTTGGGACCTCAGGACACAAGCATTCTTAAAAGTCCCACTCATTTTGCATACCCTGCTTCTAAACCAAGTAGTGCAGTGTTAGGTGTTTGTGCTGTTTATTACAGTGGGATCCTGCTCCATGATTTGAGGTCTTGGTTACTGCTCTACCATTAGCATACAGATACATAAGATCTCACAAGGGAAACCCAAAACTCCCTTCTTGTGGTGGTAGAAGTGCATTTCCTTGGTTTAGGAATGTGTTTTCTGATATTTTAAAGCAAAGCAATCAGATACAAATTGAAAGCAAGGACTATTTCAGCCCAAATTTATAACCATCTCACAGCAGTGTTTTTGTAATAAGAGGTGTCAGCAGTTTAAATAGGTTCATATGCTGCTTCTCTGTGCATATGATTTAAGGTATATGCAAACCTATTTAAATACATAGTGATTTTGGTTTTGTCAAAGACTCTGATCCACCTCTAACGAAGTCTTCAAGGGGGTTTTCTTTCACCCTCAGTGGTATTGCATAATTTCATACGAGATTTCTTGCTATTAGTAATAGCACAGAACAAAAGAGTAATGTACAGCAGGTGGAGAGATGCTGTGCATGGAATATGCTGTGTGCTTACTGGGATGGTTTTGTTCATGGGCAGTTTCTGTTATTGCAAAAGGGTCAGTCCTGCTGTGACCTTGCGCAGAAATCCTTTCCATATGGCTAAAGCAACCTGAAACACCTTCTCTTTCACTCTGGATATAAAACCAGCTGTACTAGAAAGGCCCTGTCGCTGGATGAAGCCCTGTTGAATGCTGTTAAAAGGAGGTACCTGTGAATGCCTTTGTAAGCTGCCAAGTTTTAATGCCTGTGGTGTATTATTTCCTTGGGAATGCATGAAAAATGTCAGTTAGTGAAGCAAAGAAATGAGATCTTTAAAAAAGACCAAATAAAGGGAAGAAAAAGTTTACCTTTTAATGATGATTCTTTGTGAAGCTCCAGGGAACCATAATTTCTTATTAAAGCTGGAAATGCATAAACAAGCATCATTTGGAGTAAAATTTACCTCCACACAGGATTGTGATGCATGGTAGAGGCCAACTTTGTGTTCTGAGCACCAGCAGAAGTTTTAGGAGGTCTGAGCGTGGCAGGTCAATAGAGTGACTTTGTTCTCCTATGGTCTACATACAGAGCCCCTGACACATTGGTGCTGCTGTTCTAGGGAGGAAGCTCAATTCAAAGGCATCACCTCCACACCTACTCTTAAGGGAAAAAATTCGTGGTTTTAATCTGTTACCACTCTTTCAGCTTCTCCTTGCACTCTCATTGCAATGCAGGAAGTGTAGCAGGTTTATATCATCTATCATATCTTAATTAAAAGGTCTGCAGCTTTTGCTTGGACGTTGTTCATTTTGGGTTAGAGTTATCAAACTAAAGCAATTGGACATTATTGAAAAAACATGTCTTGATGGCACTGAACCAAGACTCCTGACAAAAACTGTTGGCAGAAAACTCCACGAGGGTGACTGTTCATCATGCTTTTGCAAGTTATTTGTTTCCAAATGTCAGAATTCTTCCACAGACCAGAAATTCCCATTCCTTCCTTGTCTCTGTTACAAAGCTCCTCATCCTCCGCTCCCCCTCCACCCAGACGCTGAGGTTAGAGGAATGCACAGGTCAGCAAGGCATGCCAAGAGCTACTGAAAGGAGAAACCAGGTTACACGAATCATTCCTACAAAGCAGGAAAACATGGATGTAATTTTCTGCCATTATTTGCCGAGTGTTGAGCAGTGAGACGAGCCCTCCAGCCCAAGTAGGTAACATCTCAATTATGCAAACCCTGGATTCATTATTCCCACTTTGATGTCATACCTCATACAAGCATATTGCTGTAATTCCTCCTGTCATGTGGCGTTATGGTTTAGTCCGTAAAGCAGTGTTTTGGGGCTAGAAATTAAATATGTCCATTAGTACAATGTGTATGTTGTGCAGAAGACTAAGAGAAATACTTTCTTCCCCTCAAAAGGCATAGGAATCTTTTCTTTAAATACTTCTCCATCACCTTAGTACTTTAAAATCCAAACTCTGTTTATTTCCAGGGCCCCAGTTATCCCTATCAGATTGGGTAATAGAATATACCCTGCTCTCCACCAGTTCACAGTGTTCAAATCCAAGGGTGGCCTTTTCTTAAGACATCTCTTGTTGAAGTTTCAGTGTTGATGCAGAGGGAGCTGAATGCTATCCCTAGGGTCTGTGTTACGTGGTCAGAGTGGACTATCAAGACAGCCCTTTACTGTCTCAAGAGCAGTTCTGGGAACTAGCAGAAGCATTCGCAGCTGCAGTGACCTTTGGGCAACCAGCAAAGCCTATTTGTAAGGGACAAATTTTGCTTGCGTTCGCATCAGAAATCTAATTCAGAGGATTAGATCACCCTGGCAGGGAGCTAAAACAATACCCTCCCACCTATGCCCAGTGAAGCACAACCAACACAGCTCTGAGTTTTGTGGCTGCTTATAACAAACTGCCCATAAACAAGCTGCAGAGCTAGGCAGGAACTTCAGATAACAAATGAATTTGAGCAAATCTCAGCAGCAGCTCCTGGACAACTTGTGAACAGAGAGGAAACTAAATTAATCAGATAACCGATTTGCTCAGCTCTGGTAGAAAATGTCAAACACTTCAAAACTAACCTTTTGGCAGCAGGATTGCTCTTCCCGGATCTATTTAAGGTTTCTGCCTTTTACATTTGTCAACAGAGCTGGGAAGCAAGTGTATTTCAATAAGGGCACAGTGCTCTTCTTAACACAGGCACAGACCCCCTGACTACCTCAGTGAGCGTGCAAACTCCACTGCACACACTAGAAAGCCAAATGCTGTTTCCTGGGCTAAGAGGAAAACACTTTTGAGCAGCCTGTAGCTAAATCTGAGCAGAATATTTCTATCAGAGCTGATTTTTTTTTCTCCTAAAAGCTTTGACTGCTGTTTTTCTAAGGGTTATTTTCAATTAGACTTATCTCTTCCATAGAAATGTTAATTTTGTGTTTAGAAATTAGGCACAACATTGATTTTTCTTGCTGGAAGTTAAGAGTATTCTGAAAGGTTGTTGCAATGCCAAGAAGAGCAGTAGCCAAGCTGGCTTGTGTTACCTTTCCATTTGGTGGCAGGGCTCCTCAGCTAAGCCTTGGCTTCTGTGCTGGAGCCTGCTGGTCCCCCACTGCCCTCCCAGCCCTGGCACATAGCACTGGGGTGCTCTGTGAGGCTGGTTGACCATCCAGAAAGTTTTCCTGTTGTGGTTGCTGTTTTCCTCCAAATGCAACCCACCAGAAAACCTTCCTGTATTGACACAGACTCTTCTAATTAAAAAAATCCCGTTTATATCCACATTTGAAGCCTAGGAAATTGCTAGTGTGTCACTTATCTATTAGAATAAACAGAAGTGTTCTGGTTTTT
>JBCJKH010028533.1:0-12015 GCA_039877255.1 Loriculus beryllinus | reverse complement strand
AAAGAAAAGAAAAGAAAAGAAAAGAAAAGAAAAGAAAAGAAAAGAAAAGAAAAGAAAAGAAAAGAAAAGAAAAAAAAGAGAAAAGAAAAAGAAAGAAGAGAAAAAAGAAGAAAAGAGAGAAAAGAAAAAGAAAAAAAAAGAAAAAGGAAAAGAAAACAAGAAAAAGAAAAGGATTTTTTTTACTGTTCAGAATGGAAGTATAAAATAATAGGTCTGTCTTGAAGCATGTCACCTTAGAGACAGACTTATGACTGAAGCCCATAGCCAGTCATCTCATGTGGAGCTAGAGCTGTTTTTCTTTTTTTTTTCTTTCTTCTGATTCTATTTTAGAATTAACATCTACTTTGTCTATGATTGAAGTATCTGTATGAGTGTATGTGTTTGTGAAATATGCATGGCTGTGTGTCTATGAATACATATAGGAATGTAAAAAAACAGGTTTCAAAGGAGCAGGTGAATTGTATTTATCAGAATGTTTCGTGTTCTTTCATGGTCTTCTGATTTTACTTTTTTTTTCAAAAGAAAGAATAAAAGGAAGACCTCACAAAAAACTTTGTTCAGAGGCCTTTTCTAAAACACTGAAATAAACGAGAGACTTTCATCTCTTATAAGCTTTTAGTTTTCAGTAGAAAATCTCATGACTGTAGCTGACATATTAGTTAAAAAGTATCCCCAACCTGCTTGCGCAAAAGGCCAACTTAGTAACAAATATTAAGGAATTTTGATAAAATGTACTTTTACTTAAATAAAGGAAAAATGACACCAATGTATGGGCTCAAAATGTGGAATGTTTTTGTCTGTTGAAAGATTGCAACAAGATCTCTCATTCTCTGTTATGCTTTAGTGTGGTGGGTACTAAGTGGTGCCACTTCTGTCCATTCAGAGTGAATTGTTATTTAACTTATTAAAATTATTTTTTAATATCTCTCATCAAAAATGCTTCCATTATTAGCTAAATAATTGACTGTCTTTGTGAGAGTGAGTACATGAATTGTTTGCTGAGGTATTTTGTGAGCTTCTGAGCAAATGAAAAGCCACAAGACTGTTGGATACTTCCATACTGCAGTTAATTTGTGACTGTAACAAAGGAAGCGTATTGGAATGGGATTTTATTTAACTAGATTTGGACATGAATAGCAGTGGATATGCCATGGCAAGGAGTTCAGTGGGAGCACAGAAACTGCAGAAGGCTCAAGTGCTTATTTGTAAAGCTAAGCTTTTCATATAGCCACATTGGTGGCCATTGGTTTCTTGGGGTAGTTAAACGAAGGTAGCTCCAGATAGAATGTGTGGCTGCATTCGGGCATCCCAGCTACTGTACTTTGGCATTAAGGAGATATTTAGTTTGAAAAATTATTGCTTGAGAAATTTGAGTATCTCTTGACTCTCTGTTGACTCGTACTTTAGAGAATTATTGCTAAAAGCATCTAGGGATACACAAGAGGATGGCAGCAACTTAACCACAGTTTAAATCATAATTCCTAAGAATTCCTGATTTTCAGCACCAGTGAAAGTCTCATGCAGAACAGTCACTTACCTTATTTTTCTTAAACATTCAAAATTCTTAGCATCCAAATTTATCAAATAATGAACTATCTGCTTAAAAGGGTGTCTCAATGTATTCACTAGGTCACAATGCTATACCTGTTTTTGTAAACAGAACTTCAGTATGGAATATCTTGTTAATATCTCCAGCAGTCTACTTGCTAAACTAGGTTTCTGGCAATTGGAACACAGAAATGCAATTGTCTGATTTTCCTCATGTTGTCTTGCTTCATGTGATACTGTCAGAAGTGTGCAGCCTCTTGTCAGACAGAGGCCGTGTCTGCTTGTGACAGCAGCAGACACTCTTCTGTGCACCTCACAGAAGAGCTTCTTACTGAGGCATCTTCCGAGTCTCTGACATCTGTTCCTCTACTTGGAATAATAACTTCTCTGCCTTCGAATATTTTGGTAATATATTTTGGAAGCTTTCCCAAGGCCTGCATTAAAATTTTCTTGGCCTAGTGACCAGTCACATATAATTAATCTTAAAAAAAGAAAATGTATACTTGAAAGCATCTGAGAAAGTGCTGCCAGGTAGAACTGGGTCCCAGGTGTGCTCTGGCTATTTGTTTTGATCTTTTTCAAGAACAATGTGATTTTAAGATTTGATCCAAAATGTAGCGCTGGATCCTAGCTGGGATAGGAGAAAAACTGTCCTGGTATTTACATTTAACTTCAACTTCAGATCTTTGCTTCAGGAAATTTATTTCTTAGTGCAAGTTTTCTACCAAGTCTGCTTGCTGTTTTCCAGAAACACATTCAGCATCACTTCTGGCACACACCTCCATATACTTGAGTATTTAATGATTTACAATTAGCATGCCATCTTGTGAATTCAGAACCCATGAGAGCTACAATGAATATTTATTAGAAAATTATCATATGTTTAGCTACAAAAATGATGTAGGTACTACATTTCCCTTTGTTTTATTTATTTTTTTTTCATTACAGAATCATTGTTGTAAGAGCAAAAAAGAAAGGAAAAAGCTTGCTGATCCAGCATACTGAGAATATCTTCAAACTCTACCAGTTTTTTGTTTGGCGGCCACCTTTTCCCCACGAGCATGGAAAAATTTGTTTAAGATGTGATTTTTATCACAATGGAAAGAACAACTCAAACCCATATTATTGTAGATCAGGTCTGGTTATGTCCCTCTTTTAAAAGCACATAAGTTCTCCGCTGCTAACCGTGCTGCAGAGTGGCTGGATTGATCCCCTGATCATGATTGGGGCAGCTCCTTCTGTGAGCCTCATTTCTAGCTGCCACCTCTGCTCTCCTTCATTTCATTGTCTTCTGGCCCCAAGTGCTGGATATCACACTTGATAACTGTTAGACACAAGATAAATGGTGCTTATCATTACTGTATATGCCTGTAATGATGTACTGTACACAGTGCAGCTCATACTAACGGTTTCATTCCACAGATAATAGCTCTGGGATGACTAAATACAACCTTAGTTTTACAGGTCTGAGAACAGACAAAAGAGACTAGCACAGTGTTGTGCTAAGATGTTTTTTTTCCTTTTCCCCAGAGTACTCAAAGACTTTTTATCAGTTCCATCTTAATGTATTTAAAATGTGTGACAGATATAAATCCTTTATTTCATCTTCTGTGCCATATATGAATTAGGGAATGGGTACAGTAGGAGTGGGTACAATTATGGATATTTATTCCTAGTTGAACTAGCTGAAACGAGTCTGTCTGTCTGACTCCATTCTTGGTCTCGCTAACATTGTTTCTGAAGACTGTTCATAAATCCTTTTAATTGACCAGATTTGAACGCAAGATTTCCTTTTCAGTAAGAGGATAGTTAGCTCTCATTTCCTCATAAAAATGTTAAATTAGTTGTAATTTTAGCCAAGGGAAATTTTGACCAATGATTTTTTTTTTATGTACATCCCCCGATAATGAAGGGTAACAAACATTTTAGAAACCAGCAACAGAGACAAGCAGTCATCATGCCAAGTCAGTCAGAAATGCTGACAGAGTGAAAAATGTAGACACAATTTGTTCTTATGATTCATAGCCATATCCTCCAGAGGCATTAGGTGTCTGAACCATCTGCCCTTTGGCACCTCTGCAGTAAATGGTAAATCCACTGGTATAGCATACAAGGCATCTGTTCTCAAACCTTATTTATTCCTGATTTTGGGGAAATCTCTTTTTGAGCACTTCATGAGATTATCCTAACTACTGGCCTTAAAACCTGTTCTTTTTAAATACTTCTGATAGCTATTTTGGAAGAATAATTATTTCCTATTCACTTGCTGGCTCCTGTTTTTCCTAGACACTCATCTCTCTCTATATCATCTGGGCACTTAGCCCAGGCTGTAGATTTCAAAGGCAGCAGGGTGCTGAGAGGTTAGACACCATAATGTTGTAAAAGTACCTCTGTGGATCTAGCATTTCATCATTAGCTGAAAATTGATACTTTGTTATTTGTTTGAGCAACTGCTGTATATGCAACATATAGACAAGGGTATACACAAAGTGTTTAGTGTGTGGCAGATAGCTTACACAATTCATTATAAATATAACAACAAGGCTGAACTGCATTTTATTTTGTTCGTGGTAGTACTTAACACATTCTTCAATGCAGAGATGCTAAGATGCACAGTACAGTCATGATTGAACTTGCTGCTGCAATGATGGAATGGTGTTTCTTCTACACCA
Organism: Loriculus beryllinus; assembly: GCA_039877255.1. Lineage (NCBI taxonomy): Eukaryota > Metazoa > Chordata > Aves > Psittaciformes > Psittacidae > Loriculus > Loriculus beryllinus. The sequence continues at coordinate 7,795 of JBCJKH010028533.1, read as the reverse complement.
TTTTGAATGAAAACAGCTTTCTGGACAGTGCAGTTTTTCATTGCTTGATATCCATTCCACACACATTGTAGATGGCTCTATATAGTGTATTATATATATGCATTTTGTAATATTTGCATTTGAGTTTTATATGGAAAGAATGTTATTTTTTTCCTAGGGGCCATTGCATGAATAGGAATGGTTAAAAAATGCACTCTCAAAATCAATGAGGTAACAAATTATTCCTTTATGTAATTTTTTTTTAGGATCTGTGTTATTTTCTGTGCCTGAATTACTCTGGGGACAGTTGAGAGCTTGACGTTGGCTTTTATTTTTTATTTTTTGAACAGTGAATTGCTGATTGTTAAATATACAGGATATCTGTTAAATATTTATCTTTCATTTCATTACTGTTACTTGAGAAAGAGGTTGCAGTAAAGAACTTTCTGAGTATCTATCACAATAGCTTAATAGCAATTCAGAAAATTGGCTAAAGCTTTTCATAGTACAGTGTCCATCTTTTCATTACTGGATTGTCAAAGATACCTGGTGAATATGAGGGTCACCTTCTATACAGTCTCATCTGTTGTTGTTGGCAAATTAGCTGTCCATCATGGGCAGCCAGCTTGTTCATAAAAATGTGATCAAATGTGTTGCCAGAAAAAGGCATTATATTCAGTTTTAAAGAGATAAGAGTAATTTATTTATGTTATATCTTTATACTGTTTATAGATCATAAAGAAAAATGTACAAACAATTTTTGCTAGAAACAGAGGATGTTCTGATTTTCAAATATAATTTCTTTCATGCAAAGCAGAGAAGAATTCAGGGTAAATTTATACTGTTGCATGCATCTCTCAATCTAATAAAATAATAGTGTAACATCCCAAGAAATTGGTGTATAGCTGAAAAAAGAGATATGTTTGCCTGTGACTAAAGCTGGCTGATTGAATTTGAAAGTAGTTATTTTTATACTGGCAGTTGATAATTCCATGCTTCACTTATGCTATGTATAAACTTGATTCCAATTTAGGATCTGCCTGTGCAAACAGTTATTGAGGTCAATTAAATTCTGTGAAAACAGAACAAAATCTGATAGTTAACCCCCAGCATTTTCCAAATATTACATAGAATAGAATAGAACTATTTCAGCTGGAAGGAACCTACAGTGATCACCTAGTCCAACTGCCTGACCAACTGAGGCTGACCAAAAGTTAAAGCATGTCATTAAAAGCATTGTCCAGATGCCTCTTAGACACTGAGAAGTGTGGGGCAGCTTTGAACAATTCCTACTTATTCTTTGAGTAAAATAAACAAAAAAAGGCTTCATAAACACCTTTATTTTGTTTGGCCTTGGCCTGTTGATCCAGCCTGTCCAGATTCCTCTGCAGGGCCTTCTTAACCTTCAGCAGATCAACACTCCTGCCCAACTTGGCGTCATCTTCAAACTTCCTAAGAATGCACTCAACTGCTCGCCCAGATCATTGATAAAGATATGAACGCCATTCACTGCCACTCTTTGGGCCTGGGCATCCAGCCAGTATTTTATCCAGAAAAGCATACACCTGTCCAAGCTATGAGCAGGCAGTTTCTCCAAGAGAATGCCATGGGAAACAGCTTTACTAAAGTCTGGGTAGACAACATTCACAGCCTTTTTCTCATTCAATAGGAGAGTCCCCTTGTCATAGAAGGGTATCAGGTTAGTCAAGCAGAACCTGCCTTTCACAAACTCATGCTGATTGGGCCCCATCACTAGCTTGTTCTGTATGTGCCATGTGATAGCATTCAAGAAAAACTGCTCCGTAACCTTCCCAAACACTGAAGTCAGGCTGACAGGCCTGTGGTTCTCAAGATGCTCCTTCCAGACCTTCTTGTATATGGGCGTCACATTCACTGACCTCTAGTCAACTGGAACCTGCCCAGTTAACCAGGACAGCTGATAAATGATGTAAAGTGCCTTGGTGAGCACTTCTATCAGCTCCCTCAGTCCCTTCGGGTGGATCCCATCCAGCCCCATGGAACTATGTGTGTTCAAGTGGTGTAGCAGGTCTTGGAGCCCTTTGAATTATGAGACTTCATTCTACTCCCTGTCCCTGTCTTCTACTTCAGGCGGTTGGGAACCCAGAGAAATCTGATTTTACTATTAAAGACTGAAGCAAAGAAGGCATTAAGTGTATCAACCTGTGAAGTACTTCAGAAAAACAGAAGGTTGACATTTTAATAAGGAGACCAAAACTGTTAAGAAAGTTGGAAAGCCTCCCCATGTACAACACAGCCATCTAACTGTGTTTAGTTGTCTAATTACCTTTAGCTCATGGACATATATACGCTCCAAATAATCTTGTATATCAGAAAATAAATACCAGCATTCATTAAAAATGCATCAGCTCTTTTATGTATTTTACATTCTTATTCTTACTCATACTAAAGGTAATCTTCAATATAGAAGTATTAGATGCAGAGATTCAAAAGTATCATTTGCTTTACTTCTGTCTAGTAACATGCTGCTTTTTGTTAAAAGCAAACATTTTCCCATTTTCGTTGTTTTTTTCATTTTATTAATGATCAGATTCTCCACAAGAGGGTCTTAGTTTTGGGAATAACAACAAGCAAGAGCAAATGTTGGTGGGAGTTAGATGTACCCATGCAAATCAGGCAACAATTCTTAAAGAAAAAAGAATTAAAATAAATAAATTAGAAACAATCATAAAAATATGAGGTATGGTATAGGAAGTTGGCGTCAGTCTGAACTCAGTGCTTCATGAAACAGGCTGAAGGAATTTCTTTCTGCAAATGCTTGAGCATAGATAACTGTTGTAACCAGGAAGTAGAGAGAGGATTGCCTACACCAGTATATAAAAGCCATTAGAAATCACCAAGTAGAAATTTGTCCCTTTTTCAAGGACAGGTGAATTGTAGAGATTTCAATTAGCACTTTCTTCCTTCTGTCAGGAAGAGATATAAATATAATTTCTGAGTTTGTGTTCATTTGCTGATTAGTAATTTAGAATATTCAATGACAACCACAAACCTCTTAAATAATTAAGACAACTTAATTAGGGATGTCATAATAACAATTAGAAGTTGTATGTGTAAGAGAACATTTTACATTCTCCATTTGGTTCTGTAACCACAGCATTTATTGTTAACCTTTTACTCTCTGTTTAAAAAACAGAGGTGTATGATAGTTCCCAGTACTGAAGAGCCACATTATGAATGTAAGGTAACCTTCAAATTGTGTCTTCATGGCTAAATGCAACCATGTAGCAAGGCTGAGTTCTTAGCTCTTGTAAGTTGAGGTAGGTCTGTGAAACTCAGCACAGCTGAGCCAGAGTTTGGTGCTTTATGATCTGTCTCAGAATGTTTAGAATTCTATATAAGTAAAGTAGTAGCTAACTGAGTTGTACTCTTTAATGCAGCATTAACTGTGTAACTTCATACAGTGTCATTTAAAAAAAAACCTCAAAAACCCAACATGGATAATACAACTTTTGGCTGTGCTGCTGTATCTCAGATTAACACCTTCTTTTCTTTACCTGCCTGGTTATGGATTATCTAAAGTGTGGCTATTTAGAAATTTAAAATTCTTTTTCCTCCTTTCAATTTTTCTCAGGAGGTGTTTGCATTGCTCAGTCACTCAAAATCCCTCGGGAACCAAGACCAGGAGAATTTGAAAAGATCATCAAGCGCTTGCTGGAAACTCCAAATGCTCGAGCAGTCATCATGTTTGCCAATGAAGATGATATTAGGTGCCTGTTTCCTTATTTTATGTGTTGAAGATGTTTCTCTTTGCAGAGGTGCTCAATTGGATGGTGCAGAATAGCGTAATGCAGGAGTTTCAGATTCAATTCAATGTTAAAATTCCTGTAAATCTGGTGCTAAGAAGTTGAGTTGAAATTTTATAGTTTTCTGATCCTTTATTCTCTGGAGATTTAACCTGCTCCTAGTTCCTAAGAGTGCAGCTCCAATAGATTACTATTTGGTGACTGAAAAGGAAGAAACCAGTAAGAATGCTAGAAAAATATGGCTAAAGTTTAAACAAATTAATTTGTACAGTACTGTATGTTGAGTTCACTACAGTTGTTTTTGAATATGCTTTGGACTGTGAAAACTGTTGACTGGTTATATAAGACAGAGATAATGCTTCAGATTCTCAATTTTTTTGTAAATGCAATTTGTCTAATTAAACATTTGTTGTGTCTTTGCAGGCGTATACTGGAAGCAGCCAAAAAAGCTAATCAGTCTGGACATTTCCTCTGGATTGGCTCAGATAGTTGGGGGTCCAAAATTTCGCCGGTTCAGCAGCAGGAGGAGATTGCTGAAGGAGCAGTAACCATTCTGCCCAAAAGAACCTCAATAGATGGTAGGAATGCACATGGCACAAACCCCTCATTTTCTCAGACGTTCAAGCACTCTTGCTCTCTTAAAAAAAAAAAAAAAGAAAAATTAAAATCATGTAGTCCTTGATTACAGGGAAATCAGAGAAAAACTTCTAAGTAAGTAACTTGAGTTGGCCTGATCCAATATTCATTTAATATTGCTGTTGAGATGAGATGATGAATCTGCAATTAGGTAATCTTACAATTGTCCAATAATGAGAGCATGTGTGGTGAAGAGCTTCTTATCCATAGTCTAGTGGTTCTTCAGGAGAAAAACAGAGAATATTTGGTGGATGATATAAGTCAGCTCATTCTTCTGGGAGGAGATCAATCTAGACTGTTTTCTTCTTCTAAATGTACTTTAAGAAACCACTATATCAACAAAGTTTCTGATTTAGTGGATAAGGTGGAGGTTGTTGGTTTGAAACACCTTATTCCCAGGAGGATAGTGCACACAGTAACATTTCTTACTGTCTGGGTAGGTGCTCTAAACTGGTAGATAATTAGAAAAACTGGGCGCTATTGATGCTAGTTGGAGAATTTAGCCACATGGACATATTTATAAAGAGCTTAAGCCAAATGGTATGTGTTAGTCATTATTTCATTATGGTTGCTGGGTTGTAGGGGTAAGGCTGGTGCAAAATCTGATCAGGTTTAAACAGAAATCTTTATTTTCTCAACTGAGGTAATTAAATATATAAATAGAAACAGAATTTTAGGTTTTCTGGAAGCTCTCTGGAAAAACGGAGAGTTACATAGTGATTTTAGGTGACTTTGAAATTAAATTTATTTGGATCACAGTCTTTTACTAAGTAGTGATTATAGTCTGTCTAATTTCTTGTAGGTATCCAATTCTTTATTTCTGTCATCTGTGTATTAAAAATTAAGCTATTTCCCTAATTATCTGCTTTTGTTTTTGTTGTTTGGTTTTTTTTGGTTTTTTTTTTTTTTTGTTTGTTTGTTTTGTTTTTTTTTTTAGTAATAGAAATCTTCTGGAGCCTTAGAGACTCTTTAAGTGCTGTAGGTACTTGAAAAAATCTTGTTCTACAGCAAATATGGGATAATAAAAAATACACAATTTTTCTAATCCTTAGATACTACTATGCTTATAAAAATATCTTATTGTAGTAGTTTGTGCCTAAAGCTTTTTCTTGTGTTGATAGTTATGCAACATTTGTTATTGTGTTTATATGACTATTTTAATGCTGTATCATATTTTAATGCTTCCTTCACTTCTCTTAAATGTAGGATTTGATAGATATTTTCGGAGCCGAACACTTGCTAACAATCGAAGAAATGTCTGGTTTGCAGAATTTTGGGAGGAGAACTTTGGATGCAAATTAGGATCACATGGAAAAAGAAATAGCAATATCAAGAAATGCACAGGTAACTGAAAATACAACATTATCTATAAATTTACAAAAGCGCAGGAAAGGAATTGCTTTCTTCTCTGTACTCTTGTGGATCCCTTCAATTCCCCAGTATATATTACTGTATTGAAGAAAAGTGTGACAATTTTTTCAAATCTGAAGAAAAAATCATGGAAAATGTTTGATAAAGTTAGCAGTTAGTTAATATGCACAGATTGCACAAATGATAGTATAGATTTTGTTAAAGACGTGGCTATGGTTCAATTCCATTCATGTTTACAATGGCCTTCTCTCTCACCCCATCTATAGTTGTCAATATGTTTGGGTTTTTTAGTGAATGGTGAATGTTTTTTAGTGTATGGTTTTTTCGTGAACGGTGTTATCACTGAATTTTATGCAGAGAAAATTAAATTCCTGTTTGAACTACTGAGATCTTGATGATAGGTCAAGTCATGAACTCCTTATTTAGTTTACAAACTGTGATTGAGAGTGGAGTAAAAGTCAAATCAATACATTCTTATTACTTGTCCTCACACACACAAAAAACCAGGATTCTATATTGTATTATGAAGCTTAAAGTGTCTATGAAGTTAAAGCAAAAACTGTGGAACTGCCACTGGTGTTCTCAAAGCAAGCCTGCTTGCTCAGGCATCATACCCAGACACAAAGCTAATACAGTAGCCACATCAGTAGCTCTGAGTTTCATCTCCCCTATGAGATGTTGGGTTTTTGCTGTCCTTTGCAAAGTTAATTACCAGAGTGTTACCTTTAGTCTTCTGTGGCTATAGCAGACTGTTTGCGTTACTTTTTGTGTAGATAGTTTTTTCCTAAGGTCAGAGCTCCCAGTGTCATTTCCTTAGCTACTGCCAGTACCCCCAGTATTCCTGGCAGAGACCATTTCTGTGAACAGAGCCAGCAGCAATACCCAGTTTCCTACACTACACACGTTAAGTTGTTGATGTTGCTTGATTTTCCCCATAGTTTTTTCTTACACTAAATAAAATCTTCCATGTGGCACATGAGTGTTTTATTCACTTATTGGTTCAAGATTTCTGGCTAGTTAATGACATGCAGTCTTTGTTATGGGTGTGCCTTTCCAAGATCTCTGCAAACAAAAGTTTCACAGCAGCACCCCACTTCTGGGTTTGTCAGACATCCCGTGTGGTCTCCAAGTGCACGCATCATTAGTTCTGTTCTTCCTGAACCATCAGATTTATTGGATGTGTACTGTGCCGTTCAAAGTCTTACTGCATTGGGCCTTGCAATACACAGTTATGTCTCGTACAGAAGTATTTTCATTGTGTTGTCTTCTGACTTTTACAACAAAATCAAAAAAAAAAAAATAAAATAAAAAAAATAAGGGTGATATTCAGTTCCTCACTGTGCTAAATGATAGCTTATTTCTCTAATCCTTTAATCTTTGGCCTTGATTCATATAGCAGCAAGTCATGGCAGGGTAGTTACCCATGTCTGAGAAGGGATTATTTTGTTTTTACTATTTTAAGTGGAAAATAGATGTTTTTTGAAGTTTTTCAGGTAGAATGAGTGGTGTGTGTGCTGTAGTTTGGGAAGCTCTAAATGTTACCACAGATGGTCATATGGCTTGTCTCTGTCTCATCACATCTGTCAAACTGAATTACCAAGTGAAAAGTAGTGTATAAAATGTAAAACCGTATCTTGCTAGAGTCAAAGTAATTTGCAATTTGAAATAGTCATCTGTGTATTTTAAAAAACAAAACTATGGTATGCTCTTTCTTCCTGAAAACAGAAAAATACACACGTTTTCTGCACCCAGAATGTTAACATTGTAACGGGGGATGGAATTAAGATGTGGGCAGTCTTGTATGAAGGTTGCGCATGCATTTTCACTTGCAGGAAAAAAACTATGAATTCTTCTGCAAACAAGGGTACCTACAAGTGATAGGACCCTTGACTAAAACCACTTGAAGGTGGGTTAGTACAATAGAAGAGGCTTTTGGACAGCAGCGAACCTGAAACAAGGTGATGATTCAAAATGATCACTTTGCTTACCTGACTCAAATATAAAGGGTTGAATAACAAAAATCA